>NC_069476.1:22912178-22914936 GCF_026875155.1 Cherax quadricarinatus | reverse complement strand
TCCATAGGTGTAGCCAAAATTTTTGAAAAAATTTTCTGGAGTCCTGTCATCCAAAAATGTTTCAACACAGCTATCATGTCGGGACGTCGAGTGTTCACAAAGCTATGTGTAGCTCTCAAAACATTAGTAATGAAACCTCTAATGTTGGCCGACGGGATGCTGATAGACTGGCTCCTCATGATGAAATGGTCAGCTTGAGGTGGGGGGTGTGTAGGGAATGTAAGGTGCCTGCCCTTGAGAGGGGTAGGGTACTGAGGCAGCTGCAGGGATGTAGGTCTGTGGTCTTGTAAAGGCACAATCCCACCTGATGGGCTGGGATAGGAGTAGCTAAGTGGGTGCCGTGTGAGAGTGTTCACCAGTTCAGAGATCCCTGCTGGTTTGTTCTGAGAACGGGTCTCTAAACGGGTGGCCCTGCCCTGTCAAGTTCCTTTTTCTTCCGACACTGGTCCTCCTTATGTCCTTTCTTGTAGCAGTAATTACACCTGGTATCTCGCAGGCAGTTGTTGGCAGTGTGCCCCTTCCGGTGACAGTGAGAGCAACAGCCTAGGTGCCTGGGAGGGTGGACTAGGATTTGTTCCCACCTCCTGTGTTTTGCAGATTTGTCCTCAGTTTCCCTGCCGCTGGAACTGTGTTAGTGGAGGGTGGGGACGGCTGTAGATGTCTTCCTCCTCCACGTCCTCCTCCACGTCCTCTGCCCCGTCCTCTACCAGTTCTGACAGATGTGTCCCTGCTGTTCGTACTTCGGCGTAGTAGGTGATCAGGTTCAGTGATAGTTCCCTGATCATTAACTGCACCGTCTCTGGTGGAGAAACTCCTGGCTCAGAACTTGCTGACGAAGCACTGCTACCAGATTCTAGAACAGGTGTAGGATCAGAGATGGTATGTGCACTGTCAAGTAGACTGGCAGTGGCTGAAGCAGAGATGTCAGGTGTAGGAGAATTAACAGATCCAAGGCTTCCCTCGTTGCTGGGAAGAGGATTTTTTCCCCTCTGTGGTGGTCAGGGAAATTTTGTTAGAATTCCCAAAGGTAGTGTTTTGAACTCTGTCAGTCTGTGGGACCTTAGCGATGAAAAGAATTCCACCAGTTGTTTACCCCCTGAGTTAAGCTCAGTGTGGGACTTTCCAGTCTTTTTCAATAGTGTCACCATCCCGCTGAGCAGCTTACGTCACTTGATGCAGGCTTGAAACTGGCCTTCTACAATAGCTTTTAGGTTAATCTAATGATTGAGGGGCTCATGAGTGCTTCCCTGTGATGGATTATCTTAGCTGCAACTTTACAAAAACAGCCCAAGAGAGCAGTCTTTATCTTTGGACAGGATCCCTAAGGTAGGACTTTGAACCTTCCTCCTGTACTCCAGGCTTGTACCACATATTTCCACAGGATTTTTGGATATCCTTAAATTTTCTGAAATTTTCAACCTGGCTGCAACAAAATTTTTCTTCTGGAATGCAATCTGTGTGGCAGTAGTTTTGGGAAAAAGTAGGCTCCTTACATCTAAGAAGAATTTTGTCCCTTGTGTATAAACCCCCAAACAAATGCAGTAACTACTGGGACAATAGCCAGATAGCGTAGATATTCTTGCTATTTTGCGGTGTGAAGTCATCCCAGAGGAGGCTTGTAGGTTTGAAGCTCCTCCTCTCTCTCTCTCTCTCCTCTCTCTCCTCTCTCTCTCTCTCTCTCCTCTCCTCTCTCTCTCCTCTCTCTCTCTCTCTCTCTCTCTCTCTCTCTCTCCCTCATTCTCTTTCTCGTATACATAATGACAAATATATATATATATAATATATATATATATATATATATATATATATATAATATATATATATATATAATATATATATAATATATAAATCAAGTCGGGCCCGTCTCCCACCGAGGCAGGGTGACCCAAAAAGAAAGAAAATCCCCAAAAGGAAAATACTTTCATCATTCAACACTTTCACCTCACTCACACATAATCACTGTTTTTGCAGAGGTGCTCAGAACACAACAGTTTAGAAGCATATACGTATATAGATACACAACATATCCCTCCAAACTGTTAATATCCCGAAACCTGTCCTTTAGAGAACAGGTATTGTACTTCCCATTTCCGGTTTCCCTGAATCTAAATATTACCCTGCTCGCACTCCAACAGATCGCCAGGTCCCAAATACCATTCGTCTCCATTCACTCCTATCGAACACGTTCATGCACGTCTGCTGGAAGTCCAAGCCCCTCGCCCACAAAACCTCCTTTACCCCTTCCTTCCAACCTTTTCGAGGACGACCCCTACCCCGCCTTCCTTCCCCTACAGATTTAAATGCTCTCCATGTCATTCTACTTTAATTCATTCCCTCTAAATGACCAAACCATCTCAGCAACCCCTCTTCAGCCCTCTGACTAATAATTTTATTAACTCCACACCTTCTCCTAATTTCCACACTCCGAATTTTCTGCATAATATTTACACCACACATTGCCCTTAGACAGGACATCTCCACTGCCTCCAACCGCCTCCTCGCTGCTGCATTCACAACCCAAGCTTCACACCCATATGAGAGTGTTGGTACTACTATACTTTCATACATTCCCTTCTTTGTCTCCATAGATAACTTTTTTGTCTCCACATATACCTCAACGCACCACTCATCTTTTTTCCCTCATCAATTCTATGATTAACCTCATCCTTCATAAATCCATCCGCCGACACATCAACTCCCAAGTATCTGAAAGCATTTACTTCTTCCATACTCCTCCCCAATTTGATATCCAATTTTT
>NC_069476.1:22904678-22909678 GCF_026875155.1 Cherax quadricarinatus | reverse complement strand
CATCCCTGGACTAACACAGGCTTGGACTAACACATGCCTAGTCATACACGTCCCTGGGCTGACACGTGCCTAGTGAGACATATCTTTGGGCTGACACATTCTTGGTCTGACACATGCCTGACTTCCTCTCACATTTTCCATCATGTGTCCAGAACCTCCCTTCTCACACAGGCACCTACTGCTGTGGACACAGGTGGTAGCTAGCACCTACTGCTGTGATGTGTACACAGATGGTGGCTTGCACCTACTGCTGTGGTGTGTACACAGGTGGTGGCTTGCACCTACTGCTGTGAAAGTGTACACAGGTGGTGGCTTGCACCTACGCTGTGATGTTTACACAGGTGGTGTCTTGCACCTACTGCTGTGATGTGTACACAGGTGGTGGCTTGCACCTACTGCTGTGATGTGTACACAGGTGGTGGCTTGCACCTACTGCTGTGATGTGTACACAGGTGGTGGCTTGCACCTACTGCTGTGATGTGTACACAGGTGGTGGCTTGCACCTACTGCTGTGATGTGTACACAGGTGGTGGCTTGCACCTACTGCTGTGATGTGTACACAGGTGGTGGCTTGCACCTACTGCTGTGATGTGTACACAGGTGTTGGCTTGCACCTACTGCTGTGATGTGAACACAGGTGGTGGCTTGCACCTACTGTTGTAGACACAGGTGGTAGCTTGCACCTGTTGCCATTTTTCCCCAGTGGAATGTTATTTTCTGTGTACGTGGATAGTGGCAGCACTTAGGAATCTGGAGTGGGTGGTGGAGACAGGTAGGTGCCTAGAATAAGTGGTGGACGCACGTAGGTACTTGGAATAGGTGGCGGAAGCACGTAGGTACCTGAAAAAGTTTTTTTTTTCTTCTAGTGTCTTGAGGTAATGCTGAGATTGTTGGAGTGTTGAGGATGGAGGATAGGAATGGTGGGGGGGGGTGGGGGGATGGTGGGGAAGGTGGGGATGGTGGAGAATGGGAGAGTGCATAAGAGGGTAAGAGGGTAATGTTCGTGACCAAGAGGCAGAGTTGGAGAGGTGTGGGGGGGGTAGACGTAGAAGGGGAGAGAAAAATTGAGGAGAGAGAGAGAGAGAGAGAGAGAGAGGAGAGAGAAGAGAGAGAGAGAGAGGAGAGAGAGAGAAGAGAGAGAGAGAGAGACAGACAGACAGACAGACAGAGAGAGAGAGACAGAGAGACAGAAAGGGCAGAGAGACAAAAGAGACAGAGAGAAAAAGAGAGAGAGAGAGAGAGAGAGAGAGAGAGAGAGAGAAAGGGGAGAGAGAAGGAGAGAGAGAGAGAGAGAGCAGAGAAAGGGGAAAATGCCTTGATGCTGGGGAAGGGCTCTTAATCCCCTGGAAAATGAAGCAACCCTCCCCTTCCACGAATCAAACGTTTGGTTTTTTTAAAAACCAACACGTTTAACACTTCGAAGGAATAACATGTTAAGAACAATAATGATAATGACGATAATAATAATAATAATAATAATAAATAATAATAAAATAATAATAATATTATTATTATTATTATTATTATTATTATTATTATTATTATATTTTATTATTATTATTATTATTATTATTATTATTATTACTTACACTACTACTACTACTGTTACTACAAATACTACTATCACTATTACAAATAATAATAATAATAATAATAACAATAATAATAATAAGAATAAGAAGAAGAATATTAATCCTCTAGTTACACTATACACACAATTCAACTGAATTTTGTGTCGTAATGTTAAATAAGTTGAGTGTGTAGCTAGAAACTCACTCCTGGCACAAAGTTGGCAGGTAATTCTTTGTACAGCTGTACAAATGTTTCTCCCTCATTCGTATTGCAGCTTTTCCTTCCGGCTGATTTGATATGGTGAAGTCAACACGAATGTTGTGAACAATGGTTGTGTAAACACCCAACACTTGGCCTGTATGAAACATTGTGGAAATCCGCTAAAAAGAAACGGAAATCACTCTCTCCGTCTCACAGACGGAGAGGATCACGTTCAAAATATTACGATAGTCTGTCATATAGAAAATACAATAAGGGAAATGCAGCAAAGACTAAAAAGAATTATAAGGTCGATAATAAGAGCTTGCAAAGCAATAAATATAATATCAACTATAACTGCAGTGATATGAAGAAATAATGATGTGTGGAACTCTTGGAATGCGTAATGCAGGTAATGGGAAGGTGTGGAACTCTTGGAATACGTAATGCAGGTAATGGGAAGGTGTGGAACTCTTGGAATACGTAATGCAGGTAATGGGAAGGTGTGGAACTCTTGGAATACGTAATGCAGGTAGTGGGAAGGTGTGGAACTCTTGGAATACGTAATGCAGGTAGTGGAAGGTGTGGAACTCTTGGAATTACGTAATGCAGGTAGTTGGGAAGGTGTGGAACTCTTGGAATACGTAATGCAGGTAATGGGAAGGTGTGGAACTCTTGGAATACGTAATGCAGGTAGTGGGAAGGTGTGGAACTCTTGGAACGTAATGCAGGTAGTGGGAAGGTGTGGAACTCTTGGAATACGTAATGCAGGTAATGGGAAGGTGTGGAACTCTTGGAATAGTAATGCAGGTAAGGGGAAGGTGTGGAACTTTTGGAAAGGGGAATCAGGAATAAGAAGTTATTAATAATTTGATTAATTATTGCAGATAGGGACTGGAGAACTGGTTACGATACCTTCCCAAGATCCACTTCACTCTGTTGTCCTTCAATGCCCCTGAAGCAGGAGTTTCATTGTGGAAAAATAGACACAAAAACAGTAAAATGCGTCCTTTATTGGCAACGTTTCGCCCACACAGTGGTCTTTATCAAGTCAAAGCAGATCTGTTTGTGACTTGATACAGCTCGCTGTGTGAGCGAAACGTTGTGAATAAAGAATCGCATTATATTGAAAGTGTGTCTATTTGCCTCGTATCATTATTTAATACCATTTATTTCCACAAAAAATTCTGACATCAAGAATATTCATCAGTCACAATATCTAGATTCAAGCAATAGCTGTTTTGATGTCAAAAAAATACCTTCAATTTAACCAAAAAGTGACATGATGTTAGCATCTTTTCTAACAAATTTTCCTAGTTTCTGCCGCCACCGATTCACCTCAAAGGAACCTCGTTCAGTTTCATAGTTGACCTGGTTTGGTACAGTGTTATGCTCGGAATCAGTGCCTGCCTGCCTGCCTGTCTGCCTGCCTGTCTGCCTGTCTGCCTGCCTGACTGCCTGCCTGCCTGTCTGCCTGCCTGCCTGCCTACCCGTCTGCCTGCCTGACTGCCTGCCTGACTGCCTGCCTGCCTGTCTGCCTGAATGCCTGCCTGCCTGCCTGCCTGCCTGTCTGCCTGCCTGACTGCCTGCCTGACTGCCTGCCTGCCTGTCTGCCTGCCTGCCTGCTTGACTTCCTGCCTGCCTGCCTGCCTGCCTGCCTGCCTGCCTGCCTGCCTGCCTGCCTGTCTGCCTGCCTGTCTGCCTGCCTGCCTGTCTGCCTGCCTGACTGCCTGCCTGCCTGCCTGCCTGTCTGCCTGCCTGCCTACCTGCCTGTCTGCCTGCCTGCCTGCCTGCCTGCCTGCCTGCCTGTCTGCCTGCCTGCCCTGCTTGACTTCCTGCCTGCCTGCCTGCCTGCCGTCTGCCTGCTGACTGCCTGCCGGGCCCGTTGCCTGTCTGCCTGCCTGCCTGCCTGCCTGCCTGCCTGCCTGTCTGCCTGCCTGCCTGCTTGACTTCCTGCCTGCCTGCCTGCCTGCCTGTCTGCCTGCCTGACTGCCTGCCTGCCTGTCTGCCTGTCTGCCTGCCTGCCTGCCTGCCTGCCTGCCTGCCTGCCTACCTGTCTGCCTGCCGACCTGCCTGCCTGCCTGCCTGCCTGCCTGTCTGCCTGCCTGCCTGCCTGCCTGCCTGCCTGCCTGCCTGCCTGACTGCCTGCCTGCCTGCCTGCCTGCCTGCCTGTCTGCCTGCCTGACTGCCTGCCTGTCTGCCTGTCTGCCTGCCTGCCTGCCTGCCTTTCCTGCTGCCTGCCTGCCTGCCTGTCTGCCTGCCTGCCTGCCTCCTGCCTGCCTGCCTGCCTGCCTGCCTGCCTGCCTGCCTGCCGACTGCCCGCCTGCCTGCCTGCCTGCCTGCCCCTGCCTGTCTGCCTGCCTGCCTGCCTGCCTGCCTGCCTGCCTGCCTGCCTGCCTGCCTGCCTGCCTGTCTGCCTGCCTGCCTGCCTGCCTGCCTGTCTGCCTGCCTGCCTGCCTGCCTGCCTGCCTGTCTGCCTGCCTGTCTGCCTGCCTGCCTGTCTGCCTGCCTGACTGCCTGCCTGCCTGCCCGCCTGTCTGCCTTTCCTGCCTACCTGCCTGTCTGCCTGCCGACCTGCCTGCCGACCTGCCGACCTGCCGACTTGCCGACCTGCCGACCTGCCTACCTCCACCTCACCTGACTTTCTGCCATACGAATGTTCTTTGAGTTTTCATAATATTTCAGATTGTTTCATTATTTAGACTTGTTACAAACCTGTTGCTTTATTTGCATTCCAATGTGATATATATATATATTTATATATATATATATATATATATATTAATTTTATTATATATATATTTATATATATATATATATATATATATATATATATATGTGGCAGATGTTGCAAAGGTTATGGTGTAGGAGGTAGGTTACTGAAAGCAGTGAAGAGTTTTTACGAGGATAGTGAGGCTCAAGTTAGAGTATGTAGGAAAGAGGAAATTTTTTCCCAGTAAAAATAGGCCTTAGGACAAGGATGTGTGATGTCACCGTGGTTGTTTAATATATTTATAGTGGGGTTGTAAGAGAAGTAAATGCGAGGGGGCTTGGCAAGAGGGGGTGGAGTTAAAAAATAAAAAATCACACACAAAGTGGGAGTTGTCACAGCTGCTCTTTGCCGATGACACTGTGCTCTTGGGAGATTCTGGAAAAGAAGTTGCAGAGATTGGTGGATGAATTTGGTAGGGTGTGCAAAAGAAGAAAATTAAAGGTGAATACAGGAAGAG
>NC_069476.1:22897178-22899678 GCF_026875155.1 Cherax quadricarinatus | reverse complement strand
GATCACTGTACAAGACGAGGACAAACTGGGAGTACTTCACTGATCACTGTACAAGACGAGGACAAACTGGGAGTACTTCACTGATCACTGTACAAGACTAGGACAAACTGGGAGTACTTCACTGATCACTGTACAAGACGAGGACAAACTGGGAGTACTTCACTGATCACTGTACAAGACGAGGACAAACTGGGAGTACTTCACTGATCACTGTACAAGACGAGGACAAACTGGGAGTACTTCACTGATCACTGTACAAGACGAGGACAAACTGGGAGTACTTCACTGATCACTGTACAAGACGAGGACAAACTGGGAGTACTTCACTGATCACTGTACAAGACGAGGACAACTGTGAGTACTTCACTGATCACTGTACAAGACGAGGACAAACTGGGAGTACTTCACTGATCACTGTACAAGACGAGGACAAACTGGGAGTACTTCACTGATCACTGTACAAGACGAGGACAAACGGAGTACTTCACTGATCACTGTACAAGACGAGGACAAACTGGGAGTACTTCACTGATCACTGTACAAGACGAGGACAAACTGGGAGTACTTCACTGATCACTGTACAAGACGAGGACAAACTGGGAGTACTTCACTGATCACTGTACAAGACGAGGACAAACTGGGAGTACTTCACTGATCACTGTACAAGACGAGGACAAACTGGGAGTAGTCTTCACTGATCACTGTACAAGACGAGGACAAACTGGGAGTACTTCACTGATCACTGTACAAACGAGGACAAACTGGGAGTACTTCACTGATCACTGTACAAGACGAGGACAAACTGGGAGTACTTCACTGATCACTGTACAAGACGAGGACAAACTGGGAGTACTTCACTGATCACTGTACAAGACGAGGACAAACGGGAGTACTTCACTGATCACTGTACAAGACGACGACAAACTGGGAGTACTTCACTGATCACTGTACAAGACGAGGACAAACTGGGAGTACTTCACTGATCACTGTACAAGACGAGGACAAACTGGGAGTACTTCACTGATCACTGTACAAGACGAGGACAAACTGGGAGTACTTCACTGATCACTGTACAAGACGAGGACAAACGAGAAAGAGTAAACAATAAGAGAAAAAACAACAAGAAAAAACGAAACAAGGAAAGTCTCAATACGTCTAAATCTCAAAGAGAAGGAACTTCTGACGACGTTTCGATCCTTTTGACTGATTCACTGACTCATGAGCCACATTTCTAATTACGTAATATGTCTCGTAAAGATAATTTTAGATGCTGTAACATTCAAGGTAAAAACTGTAAGTATTGACAACCTTTTATTTTATTCTCAAGATTCCTTTAATGTTAAACTTCTTAAAATATCACAGCCGGATGAGAGTGAGATGAAAGGTGAATGAGAGAGAATAAAGGGATGTGGAGGAGAAGTGGAGGATGAGGTTGTAAGGAAAATGTGGAGAAGGAGGGCGGTTAGTAGTGGAGACACAAAGGAGGGAGTAGAAGAGAGGTGGAGGAAGAAGTGTTGGAGGAAAGAAATGAAAGGGGTGAAGTGGGCGAAACAGTGTGTGTACTTTCTTCAGTATTTTAGACATTTCGACCCAGGAATTACATGGAATGAGCGAGTGTATGTGGAAACCGGATAGAAATGTGAACACTACAAGAAATAAGAAGAAAAAACATTTATCTTACACGGCGCAACCACCCAGGTAGAGGTAGTCCTAAGAAAGAGAAACACGTTCACCATCATTCATTCAATCACTGTCTTCCCGAAAACCTACAGAAATCACAGTTTAGATGACTCTCTGGGCTGTATAAAGCTCATCCACAAATCAGATTACTGGCACTCTACTTCCCACCTCCAGGACATATATATATATATATATATAATATATATTATATATAATATATATATATATTATATATATATATATATATATATATATATAATATATATTATATATATATATATATATATATATATTATGTCGTGCCGATATGTAAAACTGGTCAATTAGCAAGAACTCATTTAAAATTAAGTCCTTTCTGAAATTTTCTCTTATATGTTTAAAGATATATTTTTTTCATTAATGTTAATGTAAAAATTTTTAATTTTGCACCCAAAGAATCTTAGAAAACTTACCTAACCTTATTATAACAAGAACAATTTATTTTAGCCTAACCCAACTAAATATATTTTAGATTTGTTTACAATAATTTAATACTAAACAAACACAGTGAAATATATTCTTTTCGTTAGGATCAGAATGATTTTGGCGAAATTATTGCATACACAAATTTTCACTTGTCCTATATGGCAAGATGATAGTTGCTATTTAAGCCAAGATCGCAAGTTCTGCCTATTCGGCACGACATATGTATATATATATAATATATATATATATATATATATATATATATATATATATATTATATATATATATATATATTTATATATATATATATATATTATATATATTATATATATTATATATATTATATATATATATA
>NC_069476.1:22887178-22892178 GCF_026875155.1 Cherax quadricarinatus | reverse complement strand
TTGCTGATGTTATGAATGAAAAGAGTTGGATGTCCTGGCCCTAAGCGAAACAAAGGAAAAGGGGGTAGGAGAGTTTCAGTGGGGGAAATAAAGGGGATTAAACGGGAAGTATCTGAGAGAGTTAGAGCAAGGAAAGGGTAGCAGTAATGTTAATGATCAGTTAATGGAAGAGAAAAGAGAATATGAATGTTAAATTCAAGAATTATGTGGATTAAAGTAAAGGTGGATGCGAGAAGTGGTCATAATAGGTGTATGCACCTGAGAAAGGAAGGGAAGAGAGAGAGGATTTTGGGAGTTGTTATTAATGTAAGACCTTTGAACAAGAGAGGTAATTGTGTAGGGACTTGAATGCTAGAGGAGACAACTTTTGAGAGGGTGTGGTGGTAAGTTTGGTGCCAGGTTAAATGATAATGGAGCCTTTTTGAACTTTTTTTATAGAAAGGGTTTAGTTAAAGGTAATAAAATTTTAGAAAAAGGGGATAATAGTATAACGATTGATGTAGGGCGAAATGACGTGTTTGTTGGATTATTGGTAGATAAAAGACTGTTGAGTAGACTTCAGGATGTACATGTTTATAGAGGGGCCACAGTTTAAAACAACCCACTTTCTAGTTGTAGCTACACTGAGAGTAAAAGGTAGATGGGATAAAAGGGAGAATAGAAACATCAGGGAAGAGAGAGGTGAAGGTTAAAAACTAAAAGAGGAGGCAGTTAGGGTAAGATATAAACAGCTATTGGAGGATAGATGGCAATGAGAGCATAGGCAAGGGGGCGAAGAGGTATGGGGTAGGTTAAAAATGTATGTAGAGTGTTCAGCAGAAGTTTGAGTTACAGGAAAAGTGGTGCAGGGGGGAAGAGGAGCGATTTTGGGGGAATGATGATGTAAGAGAGAAGTAAGGGAGAAAAAGTTAGCATATGAGAGTTTTTCAAGTAGAAGTGATGCAAGGAGGGAAGAGTATATGGGAAAAAAGAAAGTTAAGAGAGTGGGAAGCCAATGTAAAGAGAGCAAATGAGAGAGTGGGTGAGATGTTATCAAAAAAATTTTTGAAAATAAGAAAAAGTTTTGGAGTGAGATTAACAATTAAGAAAGCCTAGAGAAAAAATGGATTTGTCAGTTAAAATAGGAGAGGAGAGTTTAAATTTAAAAGGAGAGTTTTTGAGGTATTGGGAAAATGGAAGAATATTTTTAGGAATTGTTAAATGTTGAGAAGATAGGAAGCTGTGATTCGTGTTAGGGCAAGGAGGAATAACATCTTGTAGAGTGAGGGAAAACCAGTTGTGAGTGTGGGGGGAAATTCGTGAGGCAGTAGTAAAAGAAAGGGGTAAGGCAGCCGGGATTGATGGGATAAAGATAGAAATGTTTAAAAGCAGGTGGGGATATATTTTGGAGTGGTTGGTTTCAATTATTTAATAAATGTATGGAAGAGGGTAAGGTACCCAGGATTGGCAGAGAGCAAGCATAGTTCCTTGTATAAGGCAAAGGGGATAAAAGAGAGGTGCCCAAAATTATAGGGGATAAGTCGTTGAGGTACCTGGTAAAGTGTATGGTAGATATAATTGAAGAATTAAGAGTAAGACGAGAATAGGATAGCCCAAAGAACAAGGAGGGTTTAGGAAAGGTAGGGGGTGTGTGGACCAGGTGTTTACAGTGAAACATAAGTGACAGTATTAGATAAGGCAAAGAGGTCTTTGTGGCATTTATGGATTTGGGAAAAAACGTATGACAGGGTGGTAGGGGGCAGTGGCAGATGTTGCAAGTGTATGGTGTAGGGGGTAGGTTACTGAAAGCAGTGAAGAGTTTTTACGAGGATAGTGAGGGTCAAGTTAGAGTATGTAGGAAAGAGGGAAATTTTTTCCCAGTAAAAGTAGGCCTTAGACAAGGATGTGTGATGTCACCGTGGTTGTTTAATATATTTATAGATGGGGTTGTAAGAGAAGTAAATGCGAGGGTCTTGGCAAGAGGCGTGGAGTTAAAAGATAAAGAATCACACACAAAGTGGGAGTTGTCACAGCTGCTCTTTGCTGATGACACTGTGCTCTTGGGAGATCTGAAGAGAAGTTGCAGAGATTGGTGGATGAATTTGGTAGGGTGTGCAAAAGAAGAAAATTAAAGGTGAATACAGGAAAGAGTAAGGTTATGAGGATAACAAAAAGATTAGGTGATGAAAGATTGAATATCAGATTGGAGGGAGAGAGTATGAGGAGGTGAACGTTATTCAGATATTTGGGAGTGGACGTGTCAGCGGATGGGTCTATGAAGATGAGGTGAATCATAGAATTGATGAGGGAAAAAGAGTGAGTGGTGCACTTAGGAGTCTGTGGAGACAAAGAACTTTGTCCTTGGAGGCAAAGAGGGGAATGTATGAGAGTATAGTTTTACCAACGCTCTTATATGGGTGTGAAGCGTGGGTGATGAATGTTGCAGCGAGGAGAAGGCTGGAGGCAGTGGAGATGTCATGTCTGAGGGCAATGTTGTGGTGTGAATATAATGCAGAGAATTCGTAGTTTGGAAGTTAGGAGGAGGTGCGGGATTACCAAAACTGTTGTCCAGAGGGCTGAGGAAGGGTTGTTGAGGTGGTTCGGACATGTAAAAAAGAATGGACGAAACAGAATGACTTCAAAAGTGTATCAGCTTTTGGAAGGGAAGGGGGTAGGGGCGGCCCAGGGAAGGTTGGGGGGGGGTAAAGGAGGTTTTTGTTTCGAGGGGGTTGGGCTTCCCGCAGCATGCGTAGCGTGTTTGATGGAGGGAAGGAACAAAGTTTTTAATACTTGACGTGCTGTTGGAGTGTGAGCAAAGAACTTTTAAAGGGATCAGGGGAAACCGAGGCCGGGCTTTAGTCCTGGGGATGGGAAGTACAGTGCCTGCACTCGAAGGGGGGGTGTTAATGTTCGTTTTTAAAAAATTAGTGAAAGCACCCTTCGGGAAACAGGAAGGGGTAAGATGGGAAAGTTTTTTCTTTTTCGGGGCCCCCCTCCTTTGGGGATCGCCGGTTTAATAAAAAAAAAAATAAATAAAAAATAAATATATATATTAAATTATATATATATAAAATTATATATAAATATATAAAAATTAAATATATATATAAATAATTTTTAAAAAGCTTTTAAAATTCATCTGAAAATAAATTAAAAAGATAAAAGTCACTGGCATCTTTTTGCTTTTATTTTTTTTTGGTTTATTCCCTGGGGAAAAATAAAAGGAATATACACAAAATTTTTCAGAGATACAGTAAAGTTTCTTGACCTTAAGTGAAGAGAGAGAGAGAGAGAGAGAGGAGAAGAGAGAGAGGAGAGAGAGAAAAAGAAAAGAGGAAAAAGAGAGGAGAAAAGAAGAGAGAGAGAGAGAGAGAGAACAGAGGAGAGAGAGAGAGAGAGAACAGAAGAGAAGAGACAGAAGAGAAAGAGATAGAGAGGAAGGAGGGTTGACAACTTTTGGAGCAGGGGAAAAAAAAATTTTAAATGATTTTCAGTTATACTGATTAAATAAGTTCCTTTTTTTTTTAAGTATATTATTACACATGTGCAACACTTATGTGTATATAAGACACATGTGCAGCACTTATGTGTATATAAGACACATGTGTAACACTTATGTGTATATAAGACACATGTGCAACACTTATGTGTATATAAGACACATGTGCAGCACTTATGTGTATATAAGACACATGTGCAACACTTAGTGGTATATAAGACACATGTGCAACACTTACGTGTATATAAGACACATGTGCAGCACTTATGTGTATATAAGACACATGTGCAACACTTATGTGTATATAAGACACATGTGCAACACTTACGTGTATATAAGACACATGTGCAACACTTATGTGTATATAAGACACATGTGCAACACTTATGTGTATATAAGACACATGTGCAACACTTACGTGTATATAAGACACATGTGCAGCACTTATGTGTATATAAGACACATGTGCAACACTTATGTGCATATAAGACACATGTGCAACACTTATGTGTATATAAGACACATGTGCAACCCTTATGTGTATATAAGACACATGTGCAACACTTATGTGTATATAAGACACATGTGCAAAACTTATGTGTATATAAGACACATGTGCAACACTTATGTGTATATAAGACACATGTGCAACACTTATGTGTATATAAGACACATGTGCAACACTTATGTAGTATATAAGACACATGTGCAACACTTATGTGTATATAAGACACATGTGCAACACTATGTGTATATAAGACACATGTGCAACACTTATGTGTATATAAGACACATGTGCAACACTTATGTGTATATAAGACATGTGCAACACTTGTGTATATAAGACATGTGCAACACTTATGTGTATATAAGACACATGTGCAACACTTTATGTGTATATAAGACACATGTGCAACACTTATGTGTATATAAGACACATGTGCAACCCTTATGTGTATATAAGACACATGTGCAACACTTATGTGTATATAAGACACATGTGCAACACTTATGTGTATATAAGACACATGTGCAACACTTATGTGTATATAAGACACATGTGCAACACTTATGTGTATATAAGACATGTGCAACACTTGTGTATATAAGACATGTGCAACACTTGTGTGTATATAAGACACATGTGCAACACTTATGTGTATATAAGACACATGTGCAACACTTATGTGTATATAAGACATGTGCAACACTTATGTGTATATAAGACACATGTGCAACACTTATGTGTATATAAGACACATGTGCAACACTTATGTGTATATAAGACATGTGCAACACTATGTGTATATAAGACACATGTGCAACACTTATGTGTATATAAGACACATGTGCAACACTTATGTGTATATAAGACACATGTTGCAACACTTATGTGTATATAAGACATGTGCAACCCTTATGTGTATATAAGACACATGTGCAACACTTATGTGTATATAAGACACATTGCAACACTTATGTGTATATAAGACATGTGCAACACTTGTGTATATAGAACATG
>NC_069476.1:22879678-22882178 GCF_026875155.1 Cherax quadricarinatus | reverse complement strand
AACCTTTGCACTTTCTCTAGTTTCTTTACGTGCTTGGCTAGGTGTGGGTTCCAAAAATGGTGCCGCATACTCCAATATGGGCCTAACGTATACGGTGTACAGGGTCCTGAACGATTCCTTATTAAGATGTCGGAATGCTGTTCTGAGGTTTTGCTAGGCGCCCATATGCTGCAGCAGTTATTTGGTTGATGTGCTCTTCAGGAGATGTGCCTGGTGTTATACTCACCCCAAGATCTTTTTCCTTGAGTGAGGTTTGTAGTCTCTGACCCCCTAGACTGTACTCCGTCTGCGGCCTTCTTTGCCCTTCCCCAATCTTCATGACTTTGCACTTGGTGGGATTGAACTCCAGGAGCCAATTGCTGGACCAGGTCTCACCTGTCCAAAACCCTTTGTATTCTGCCTGGTTTTCGATCGAGTGTATTCTTTCATCAAATTCAGTCATTGCAAACGGGGGAACCTCAGAGTCTTTTCCCCTTCCGTCATGTCGTTCAAAAATACCAGAAAAACCTGGTCTAGGACTGACCCCTCGGGACCCCGGGTCACGGTCCCCACTCTGACCCCTGCCAGTACCTGACTCGTGCTGTCTTTCCTGAAAAAGTATTCCCTACCATTGTAGTCCCTTTCCCTTTTTTCCCGCTTGGTCCTCATTTTTTGCACAATCTTTGTGGGGAACGTGTCAAAAGCCTTCTTGCGCCCAAGAAAAATGCAACCACCCCCCCCTCCCCTTTCGTCTTACTGCTGTCACCATGTCATAGAACCCGTAGGTTTGTGACACAGGTTTTCCGCCCCTAAAACCCATGCGGGCTGTGTTGAGGATCTTTCCTTTTAGGTTTTCCCCACTCTTCTCCTGTAATCTTCCCCCATTTTTTGCATATATACTGTCAGTGACCTGGTCGTGGTTGTGTGTGTGTGAATGCGTGTGTTTCTGCTAGTTTGTCGACTTTTTACGTTTCTGTTTGTGTCTCGCCTTTTTTCAGGGGGAGGGGTCGTACCCAGCTCTGTCCCGCCCCCAAACCCCTCAGAACAGAGAATTTTTTCTGTGTACACACAGAAAGAAATTTAATTTTTAAGTCATTGATTTTGGCTCAAAAAGGTCACTGTTGAGTTTTAAATTGGGAAATCATTTTCATTTTTCTAAACTCTGTAAATCTTACAGAAAAAATCATTAAATGACGGGACCGCGTTCCCAACTTCTTATATTTTTGCCATGAGTTTTTAGTGCTGATGAACACCGTTATCAAGGCTGAGGGACTGAACACCTGTTATCAAGGGAGGGACTGTCGCTGTTTTCAGGTGGGGACTGACATGCTATCAAGGCGAGGGACTGAGTAACTGCTATAAAGGGAAAAGGGGGACTAAACACCTCAGAATTCGTCTCCACTCTGTAAAGGCGAAGAGACTGATGATTTAAAAAAATTAACTTCCTTTTTAAGGGTTTCCCTTCCAAAAAAAAAAACCTCTAACTTTTGTCAAAGTTGAAGGCCTAAACATTTTCAACCTTTTCTTAAAACTGACTTCAGTATTTTGTCACCTTGTTTTGACTGAAAAATCCTCCACTGTTGCCCGTGTTTTTCATTAGTTTTTCAAGCAAAACCCTTTGGGGAAAACCCCTTTTGTAACTCCCCCCACTACCTTGTGCCCCTTTTCCCTTTCCCCTGATTCTTTCTTTTTTCTCCCCCTCTCTCTCCTTTCCCTTACATTGTACTTCCCTTCACTAAACCCTTTTTTTCTCCCACTTCTTTTCCCCCTTTAAAAATAAAAGCAAACAACTCCCATGCTAGTTCTTCTAAAACTCCCCCATACCACATTATGCACATTCTCGATGTGTACTTGGTACTACTTCCATCTAGTGCCTGTTTGAAAGACCTTTGATGGCTCTTTGAGGACGATTATTGCCTCAAGTTCTACACTAAACCTTTAACAGCAGACTAACCTGCTCAAAACCTCCCAAACGTCCAGGCTAATGAGTTTTATCTGTGGATAGAACTTATGTGCGAGTGTTCAACCTGCATTATGTTAAGTGCATATCAATTACCAAATCACCTTTTTGTGCGGGGTCATAAAGAGTAATTTTCGGTGTGAATGTTCTTAAATTACACCTAAATGTGCAATTTGCTCACATTCAATTTTGATTCATGATTTGATAAAACTGTAGATAGGTTGAACGTTCTCCCGACAGACACTTGTTCACCAGCTTATGTGTTGTCTCCCCTCAAGGGAGGTTCCTTGAAGCTGGTGAGATTCTCTTGATCTAGGGAATTGGATCTGTGCTCCGGTTCCCTGAATTGAGTCTGAATGCCTTCCATCCCCCCCACACATGCGCTGTATAATCCTCTGGGTTTAGCGCTCCCCCATGAATATAATAATAATAATTGTGTTGTCTTCATAATATGACCACAATGAATGGAAAACTAATGAAAAATATGAAAAACTCTTTTCCTACCTATCAATTACATTCCCAACCAACTGTGTGCCTTGAGAATGTACAGCTGGTACATGA
>NC_069476.1:22869678-22874678 GCF_026875155.1 Cherax quadricarinatus | reverse complement strand
GTAGTAGGTAGTTAGTAGTTTGTAGTAGTAGTAGTAGTAGTAGTAGTAGTAGTAGTAGTAGTAGTAGTAGTAGTAGTAGTAGTAGTAGAAGTGGTGGTGGTAGTATTTTATTATTATTATTCATTATTTTTATTAATTATTATTATTGTTATCGCTGTGATAAATAAGAGTACTAACTAGCGTAACGGCAGTGACTCTAGTTAACACCTGCGTCTATGGGGAACAGCGTAACTTTGCTAACAGCAGTAAGGTCTGGTTTAAAAGCAGTGATCAGGTAAAGTCAGTGACTAAGATAACAGCAGAGTCGTTACATCACTAAGATGACAGTAGAGTCGTAACATCCCCTAAGATAACAGTAGAGAGTCGTAACATCACTAAGATAACAGTAGAGAGTCGTAACTTCACTAAGATAACAGAGAGAGTCGTAACATCACTAAGATAACAGTAGAGAGTCGTAACTTCACTAAGATAACAGTAGAGAGTCGTAACATCACTAAGATAACAGTAGAGAGTCGTAACATCACTAAGATTTGCAGCAGCCACTTGCATCGGCATTAACTAAGTCATAAGCAGTGATTAAGGTTCCATCAGTGAATAATAACTGCGGTGACTTAATAACAGTAACCTCATATAACAATGGATAACATTGCCTCTCAAACAATACGTTGTCAAAATGTTCTACAAGTTATTAAAATCATTGGTTCTGAGATGAGAGAAATGGGCTATCGATTACCTAATAATTCCTCTATTAAGTTATTGGTCTTTTAAGACTTATCCCTTTATGACCATCTAATTGCCTATCTGCTTAAGTAGGGTAATTCGCTCTATGTTTGTATGTGTTTCTGTGTGTGAGCATAGATATGTGTTTGTATGTATAAGGAGTGAACTCTAAAATATAGCGTATATATGTTTGTTTGTGTATGTGTTTGTGTATAGGTGTGTGTCTTGCCCATACCTAGCATGGGCCAGTAGGCTTGCTGCAGTGCTCCTTCTTATGTTCTTATGTGGCGTATTTACATTACAGAATAGGCACGCATGTTGTCAACATTGTTTATAAATCACACTAAATGTGAACTATCTCATACGGATTAAAAATTGGAACTCAGAACACGGATAATGTGTGCCTATTACAAGACCAATTTCATCCGTCGGTCTCATTATTATCTGGAACCCTTTTAGGTGAAAAGAAACACAGTTACGAATTTTTTTTAGTAAGTTAATGTGTCCTTACATAGAGGTGTGGGTCTTGCTGGGTATACATCTTAAAAGGTGCGTCTCTCTGTGCCTCAGTATATATGCACCGAGAGGTGCGTGTGGGTGTGCGTGAATCTGTCAGTATATTTACAAAGAAAGGGGTGTGACTCTCTCAGTGTATATACACTGACAGGTACTCACCTAATTGTGGTTTCAGGGGTCGAGACTCAGCTCCTGGCCCCGCCTCTTTACTGAGTGCTAATAGGTCCTCTCTCTTCCTGCTCCATGAGCTTTATCATACCTCATCTTAAAGCTATGTATGGTTACTGCCTCCATTACCTCACTTGCTAGGCTATACCATTTCCTGGCTACTCTGTGATTGAAGAAATACTTCCTAACATCCCTATGACTCATCTGGGTCTTCAACTTCCAATTGTGAGCCCTTGTTTCTGTGTCCCCTCTCTGGAACATCCTGTCTCTGCCCACCTTGTCTATTCCACGTAGTATTTTGTATGTCGTTATCATGTCTCCCTTAACCCACCTGTCCTCCAGTGTCGTCAGTCCGATTTCCCTCAACCTTTCTTCGTAGGACATTCCCCTTAGCTCTGGAACTAACCTTTTCGCAAACCTTTGCACTTTCTCTAATTTCTTGACGTGCTTGATCAAGTGTGGGTTTTAAACATGAGCTGCGTACCCAAGTATGGGCCTGACGTACACGGTGTACAATGTCTTGAACGATTCCTTACTAAGGTATCGGAACGCTGTTCTCAGGTTTGCCAGGCACCCATATGCTGCAGCAGTTATCTAGTTGATGTATGCTTCCGGAGACATGCTCGGTGTGATACTCACTCCAAGATTTTTCCTTGAGCGTGATTTGCAGTCTATGGCCACCTAGCCTATACTCCGTCTGCGGTCTTCTTTGCCCTTCCCCAATCTTCATGAATTTGCATTTGGCGGGGTTAAATTCGAGATGCCAGTTGCTGGACCAGGTGTCCAGCCTGTCCAGGTCTCTTTGAAGTCCTGCCTGGTCCTCATCTGACTCAATTATCCTCATTAATTTTGCATCATCTGCGAACAAGGACACTTCTGAGTCTAACCCTTCCATCATGTCATTCACATATACCAAAAATAACACTGGTCCTTGGACCGACCCCTGTGGGACCCCGCTCGTCACATGTGCCCACTGTGGTACCTCATCACGTACCAGGACTTGTTGTTGCCTCCCTGTCAGGTATTCTCTGATCCACTGTAGTGCCCTTCCAGTTATGCGCGCCTGATCCTCCAGCTTCTGCACTAATCTCTTGTGAGGAACTGTGTCAAAGGCCTTCTTGCAGTCCAAGAAGATGCAATCAACCCACCTCTCTCTCTCTCTCTCTCTCTCTCTCTCTCTCTCTCTCTCTCTCTCTCTCTCTCTCTCTCTCTCTCTCTCTCTCTCTCTCGTGTGTGTGTGTGTATCTTTCATTATAGCTACACAGGGAGAGGCTTTGTATATCTCAATGTATATGCACGAAGAGGTGTGTGTGTATCTCAGTATATTTACACTGAAACGTTTATTCGAGGTGTGTGTATATCACTCAGTGTATATATGCTGAGAAAAAGAGAAAAAACTCTACAGTCTAAGAATACATTTACCGGAGCGAACTTCCTTCTAGGTGGAAACTCACTTTGAGAACACGAGTCGAAAAGATTTTATGATATTAGTAACAATGAACGGAGTGGTAGGGGGGCGGCTTTTGTGTTTGTGTGTGTACTCACCCAAGTGTGGTTGCAGGAGTCGAGGCTCAGCTCCTGGCCCCGCCTCTTCACTGATCGCTAATAGGTCATCTCTCTCTCTCTGCTTCCTGAGCTTTGTCATACCTTGTCTTAAAGCTATGTATGGTTCCTGCCTCCACTACATCATTTGCTAGTGTGTGTGAGAGAGAGAGAGAGAGAGAGAGAGAGAGAGAGAGAGAGAGAGAGAGAGAGAGAGAGAGAGAAGTGTTATAATTATGCTAAAAATAGTGGGAGAGAAGCACTGTGAGCGAGCGTGCTGGAAGGTAACTCTTGTGGCCTCTTGACCTGTGTGCGTGTGTGAGGAGGTTCTTGTGGTACACGTCTGGGTGGTATACAGATCCTCTACTGACATCCAGATGGAATACATCACCCCCAACTGACGTCTAGGTGGTACACACCACTTCCCTAACGTTTAGATAGATACACCATTTTCACTAACGCTCATACAGTATACACCACTTCCACTTACATTCAGATCAAATACACAACCATTATTGATATCCACATTTACTCTTCTATAGTAGGTTAAAAGTGCCTGAATGGTCATGTCAGGAGAGTCGTACAGGCATTTCAATACTACTTACTATCGTCCAGATGGGGTTAGCTATTTTGTATGTTTTTTTTTCAACAAACCGGCCGTATCCCACCAAGGCAGGGTGGCCCAAAAAGAAAAACCAAAGTTTCTCTTTTTAAATTTAGTAATTTATACAGGAGAAGGGGTTACTAGCCCCTTGCTCCCGGCATTTTAGTCGCCTCCTACAACACGCATGGCTTACGGAGGAAGAATTCTGTTCCACTTCCCCATGGAGGTAAGAGGAAATAAAGAAGAACAAGAACTAGAAAGAAAATAGAAGAAAACCCAGAGGTGTGTGTATATTTATGCTTGTACATGTATGTGTAATGTGACCCAAGTATAAGTAGAAGTAGCAAGACGTACCTGAAATCTTGCATGTTTATGAGACAGAAAGGACACCAGCAATCCTACCATCATGTAAAACAATTACAGGTTTCCGTTTAACACTCACTTAGCAGGACGGTAGTACCTCCCTGGGCGGTTGCTGTCTACCAACCTACTACCTAGGCTACGTTGTATGTGTGATAATATTGGCGAGGTATAGAACGCCTCAACAACAATATTTTATTCGCTTCACCTCTGAAACTACTTTTCCATGATAATAACCAATTAGCTTTGGTGCTAATGTGGAACACTTAATTAAAGGAATTAAACCCATCTCTCCGTGTGATACCTATATCTTGGCGCATCCCATTAATAAAATAATAAGAAATAAAGATAAAATATAAAATAATCATATTTAAGACTGATAAAGGATCCTGAGATGTATTGACGATGATTCCAGTGGAAATTCTTGCTACAAATCTTAATCGTCGTGAGAAAGAATTATAAATTATATCGCAATGCCTCTTTACCTCCTTGGATCATGGGAAAAAGAAAATTGCACAATATATAAATATATATTATATATATATTATATATATATATATATATATATATATATATTTTATTATATATATATATATATATATAATATGTGTGTGTGTCTGTGTAACTGCACACACATACACACACAAACACATACACACACAACACATATACACACACACATACACACACAAACACATACACACACACATATACACACACACATACACACACACATACACCCACACACATAAACACACACACATACACACACACACATACACACACACACACATACACATACACACACACATACACATACACACACACACACATACACACACACACACATACACACACACAAACATACACACACATACACACACACACATACGCACACACACATACACACACACATACACACACACATACATACACAACACACACACATACACACACACATACACACACACATACATACACATACACATACACACACACCACACACATACACACACACACATACACACCCCATACACACACACACATACCACACAACATACACACACATCACACAACCCAAAACACCCCA
>NC_069476.1:22859652-22862152 GCF_026875155.1 Cherax quadricarinatus | reverse complement strand
GGTTTTAAAAAAAAAAATTTTTTTCCCCTTTTTTGGGTTTTTTAAAAAATTTTTTTTTAAATTTTGGGTTTTTTTTTCCCCTTTTTTTTTTTTTCCCCCAATTTTTTTAAACCCCCCTTTTTTTCCCCAACCCCCCTTTTTTTTTTATTTTTCCCCCCTTTTTCCCCCCCTTTTTTTTCCCCCCCCGGGGGGGGGGGGGGTTTTTTGGGGAAAAAATTACCCTTTTTTTAAAACCCCCCCAAAAGGGGCCCCCCCAAAAAGGAATCCCCCCTTTTCCCCTTTTAATTTTTAAAAAGGGGGAAAAAAATTTTTATTTTTTTTTCCCATTTTTTTCCCCCCTTTTTTTGGGAAAAAATTGGGGGGGTTTTTTTTTTTTCCATTTTTTTTTGGGGCAAAAAAGGGGGGGGGGGGTTTTCCCCGGGGGGAAAAGGGGGGGGGTTTTTTCCCCCCCCAAAAAAAAAAGGGGGGGGTTTTTTCCCTTTTTCCCCGGGGGGGGGGCCCCCTAAAAGGGGGGGGAAAGGGGTTTTTTGGGGTTTTAAAATTTTTTTGGGGGGGGGGGGGGGGGGGGTTTTTTGGGGGGGTTTTTTTTTAAGGGGAAGGGTTGGGGGGGGGGGGGGGTTTTTTTGGGGGGGAGGGAGGGGTTTTGGGGGGGGTTGGGGTTTTGGGGGGGGGGGGGGGGGTTTTTGGGGTTTTTGGGTTGGGGGGGGAAGGGGGGGGGGGGGGGGGGGGGGTGGGGGTGGGGGGGGGGGTTTTTGGGGGGGGGATTTTTTGGGGTTTGGGAGGGGGGGGGGAGGGGGGGGGGGGGGGGAAAATTTTTGGGGGGGGGGGGTGTTTTTTCTGGGGGAAAGGGGGGGGGGTTTGGGGGGGGAAAAGGGTTTTGGGGGGGGGGAAATTGGTGGGGGGATTTTTTTTTGGGGGGGGGGGGGGGGTTTTTTTTTTTGGGGGGGGGGGTTTTTTTTGGGGGTTGGGGGTTTGGTGGGGGGGGGGGGGGGGGTTTTTTTGGGGTTTGGGGGGTTTTTTAAACCGGGGAATTTGGGGGGCCCGGGGGGGGGGGGAAAAGGGGGTTTGGGGGGTTTGGGAAAGGGGGTTTTTGGGGGTTTTTGGGGGGGGTTCCCTTTTTTTTTGGGGGGGTTTTTTTGGGGGGGGGGGGTTTTTTTTTGGGGGGGGGGTTTTGGGGGGGCCGGGGGTTGGGGGTTTTTGGGGGGGGGGGTTTTTTTTTTGGGGGGTTTGGGTGAGGGGGGCCTCGGGGTTTAATTGGGGGGGGGGTTTTTGGGGGTTTTTTTTTGGGGGGGGGGGGTTTTTTTTTGGGGGGGTTTTGGGGGGGGGGGGGGGGGTTTTGGGGGGGGGGTTGGGGGGGTTTGGGTTTTTTTTTGGGGTTTTGGGGTTGGTCGGGGGGGGGGGGGGCCGGGGGGTGGGGGGGTTATTGGTGGTTTTTTTTTTGGGGGGGCCGGGTGATTGGGGGGTTGGGGGGGTTTTTGGGGTTTTTTTGGGGGGGGGGGGTTTTTTGGGGGCCGGGGTTTTGGGGGGGGGGGTTTTTGGGGGGTTTTGGGGGTTTTTTGGGGGTTTGGGGGGGGGTTTTTTTTTTGGGGGTTTGGGTTTTTTCCTTTTTTTGGGGGTTTGGGGGGGGGGGTTTTTTGGGGGTTTGGGTTTTTGGGGAAAAAGGGGGGTTTTTTGGGGGTTTTTTGGGGGGTTTTTTTTTTGGGGGGTTTGGGGTTCGGGGTTTTTGGGGGTTTTTTTGGGGGTTTTTAAATTTTTGGTTTTTTTTTTTTTTGGGGGGGGGGGTTTGGGGGGGGGTTTTTTGGGGTTTTGGGTTTTTTGGGGGGGGGGACTTTTTTTTTTTTGGGGGGGGTTTTGGTTTTTTGGGTGATTGGGGGGTTTTTGGGTTTTGGTTTTGGGGGGGGTTTTTTTTTGGGGGGGGTTTTTTTTTTTTTGGGGGTTGGGGGGGGGTTTTTGGGGGGGATTGGTGGGGGTTTTGGGGTTTTTTGGGGTTTTTGGGGTGTTGGGGTTTGGGTTTGGGGTTGGGGGTTTTTGGGGTTGGGGGGGTTTTTGGGGGTTTTTGGGGGGGGGTTTTGGGGGCCTTTTTTTGGGGGTTTTTTTGGGGGGGTTTGGGGGGGGGGGGGGGGTTTTTTGGGTTTTGGGGGTTTTGGGGGGGGGTTTTTTATTTTTTTGGGGGGGGGGGGGGGTTTTTTCCGGGGGGTTTTTTTTTTTTTAAAATTTTGGGGGGCCCGGGTTTTAAAAAGGGGGGGGGTTTTGGGGTAAAGGGGGGGGGGTTTTTTTTAAAAGGGTTTTTGGGGGTTTTTTAAGGGGGTTTTTTTTGGGGTTTAAAAAAGGGGGGGGGGGGAAAAATTCTTTTTTTTTGAAAATTTTTTGGGGGGCCCCCTTTTTCCCGGGGTTTAACAAAAAAAAAAATTTTTTCCGGAAAAGGTTTACCTTAAAAAAAAAAGGGGGGGGGTTTTAAAAATTTTCCTTTTCTTGGGTTAAAGGGCCAAAAAAGGGGGGG
>NC_069476.1:22847152-22852152 GCF_026875155.1 Cherax quadricarinatus | reverse complement strand
GTTTAAAGGTGGGGAAAAATTTTTTTTTAAAAAAGGGGGGGGGAAAAATTTTTTTGGAAAAAAAGGGGGGGAAAAATTTTTTTTTAAAAAGGGGGGGGGGAAAAAACCCCCAATTGTTTTTTTTAAAAAAAACTTTTCCCCCCCCCAAAGGGGGAAAAAAGGGGGTTTTTTAAAACTTTTAAAAAAAAGGGGGAAATTTTTTTTAAAAAGGGAAAAAAAAATTTTTTTTAAATTTAAGGGGGGTTTTTTTTTTTTTGGGGAAATGGGGGGGAAAAAATTTTTTAAATTTAAAAGGGGAAAAAATTTTTTTTGGAAAATTAAAAAAATTTTTTTTGGTTTAAAGGGGGGGGTTTTTTTTTTTAAAAAAAGGGGGGGAAAAATTTTTTAAAAAAAAAAGGGGGGGAAAAAATTTCTTTTTTTGGGGGGGGGAAAAAAATTTTTTTTAAAAAAGGGGGGGGAAAAAATTTTTTTTTGGGGGGGGGGTTTTTTTTCCCTTTTTTTTTTTAAAGGGGGAAAATTTTTTTTTTTTAAAAAAAGGGGTTGGGGGGTTTTTTTTTTTCCCAAAAAATTTTTTTAAAATTTTTTTTTTGGGGGTAAATTTTTTTTTTTTGGGGGGGGGGGGGGTTTTTAAACTTTTTGGGGGTTAAAAAAGGGGGGGGAAAAAAGGGGGAAAACCTTTTTTTTTAAAAAAAAAACCCCATTTTTAAATTAAAAAAGGGGGAAAAAAAAACCCAAAAAATTTGGGGGGGGGAAAATAAAATTTTTAATTTTTAAAAAAAAAAAAATTTTTTTAAAAAAAAATTTTTAAATTTTTTTAAAAAAAAATTTTTTTAAATTTTTGTTTTTTAAAATTTAAAAACCCCCCAAAAAAATTTTTTTTTTTTTTTAAAAAACCCCCTTTAAAAAAATTAACCCGGGGGGAAAAGGGGTTTTGGTTTTTTTAAAAAAAATTTTTTTTTTCCCCCCTTTGGGAATTTTTTTAAAAAAATTAAAACCCGGGGGCCCCCCCTTTTTAAAAAAATTTAAAAAAAAAAAATTTTTTAAAAAAATTTTAAAAAAAATTTTTAAAAAAAAAATTTTAAAAAAAAAAATTTTTTTTTTTTTTTGGGGGGGGGGAAAAATTTTTATTTAAAAAATTTTTTAAAAAAATTTTTTTAAAAAAACCTTTTTGGTTTAAAATTTTTAAAAAACCCCTTTTTTTTAAGGGGGGAAAAAAAACCCCCCCCCTTTTTTAAGGGTTTTAAAAAAAAAAATTTTTTTCCCCTTTTTTGGGTTTTTTAAAAAATTTTTTTTTAAATTTTGGGTTTTTTTTTCCCCTTTTTTTTTTTTTCCCCCAATTTTTTTAAACCCCCCTTTTTTTCCCCAACCCCCCTTTTTTTTTTATTTTTCCCCCCTTTTTCCCCCCCTTTTTTTTCCCCCCCCGGGGGGGGGGGGGGTTTTTTGGGGAAAAAATTACCCTTTTTTTAAAACCCCCCCAAAAGGGGCCCCCCCAAAAAGGAATCCCCCCTTTTCCCCTTTTAATTTTTAAAAAGGGGGAAAAAAATTTTTATTTTTTTTTCCCATTTTTTTCCCCCCTTTTTTTGGGAAAAAATTGGGGGGGTTTTTTTTTTTTCCATTTTTTTTTGGGGCAAAAAAGGGGGGGGGGGGTTTTCCCCGGGGGGAAAAGGGGGGGGGTTTTTTCCCCCCCCAAAAAAAAAAGGGGGGGGTTTTTTCCCTTTTTCCCCGGGGGGGGGGCCCCCTAAAAGGGGGGGGAAAGGGGTTTTTTGGGGTTTTAAAATTTTTTTGGGGGGGGGGGGGGGGGGGGTTTTTTGGGGGGGTTTTTTTTTAAGGGGAAGGGTTGGGGGGGGGGGGGGGTTTTTTTGGGGGGGAGGGAGGGGTTTTGGGGGGGGTTGGGGTTTTGGGGGGGGGGGGGGGGGTTTTTGGGGTTTTTGGGTTGGGGGGGGAAGGGGGGGGGGGGGGGGGGGGGGTGGGGGTGGGGGGGGGGGTTTTTGGGGGGGGGATTTTTTGGGGTTTGGGAGGGGGGGGGGAGGGGGGGGGGGGGGGGAAAATTTTTGGGGGGGGGGGGTGTTTTTTCTGGGGGAAAGGGGGGGGGGTTTGGGGGGGGAAAAGGGTTTTGGGGGGGGGGAAATTGGTGGGGGGATTTTTTTTTGGGGGGGGGGGGGGGGTTTTTTTTTTTGGGGGGGGGGGTTTTTTTTGGGGGTTGGGGGTTTGGTGGGGGGGGGGGGGGGGGTTTTTTTGGGGTTTGGGGGGTTTTTTAAACCGGGGAATTTGGGGGGCCCGGGGGGGGGGGGAAAAGGGGGTTTGGGGGGTTTGGGAAAGGGGGTTTTTGGGGGTTTTTGGGGGGGGTTCCCTTTTTTTTTGGGGGGGTTTTTTTGGGGGGGGGGGGTTTTTTTTTGGGGGGGGGGTTTTGGGGGGGCCGGGGGTTGGGGGTTTTTGGGGGGGGGGGTTTTTTTTTTGGGGGGTTTGGGTGAGGGGGGCCTCGGGGTTTAATTGGGGGGGGGGTTTTTGGGGGTTTTTTTTTGGGGGGGGGGGGTTTTTTTTTGGGGGGGTTTTGGGGGGGGGGGGGGGGGTTTTGGGGGGGGGGTTGGGGGGGTTTGGGTTTTTTTTTGGGGTTTTGGGGTTGGTCGGGGGGGGGGGGGGCCGGGGGGTGGGGGGGTTATTGGTGGTTTTTTTTTTGGGGGGGCCGGGTGATTGGGGGGTTGGGGGGGTTTTTGGGGTTTTTTTGGGGGGGGGGGGTTTTTTGGGGGCCGGGGTTTTGGGGGGGGGGGTTTTTGGGGGGTTTTGGGGGTTTTTTGGGGGTTTGGGGGGGGGTTTTTTTTTTGGGGGTTTGGGTTTTTTCCTTTTTTTGGGGGTTTGGGGGGGGGGGTTTTTTGGGGGTTTGGGTTTTTGGGGAAAAAGGGGGGTTTTTTGGGGGTTTTTTGGGGGGTTTTTTTTTTGGGGGGTTTGGGGTTCGGGGTTTTTGGGGGTTTTTTTGGGGGTTTTTAAATTTTTGGTTTTTTTTTTTTTTGGGGGGGGGGGTTTGGGGGGGGGTTTTTTGGGGTTTTGGGTTTTTTGGGGGGGGGGACTTTTTTTTTTTTGGGGGGGGTTTTGGTTTTTTGGGTGATTGGGGGGTTTTTGGGTTTTGGTTTTGGGGGGGGTTTTTTTTTGGGGGGGGTTTTTTTTTTTTTGGGGGTTGGGGGGGGGTTTTTGGGGGGGATTGGTGGGGGTTTTGGGGTTTTTTGGGGTTTTTGGGGTGTTGGGGTTTGGGTTTGGGGTTGGGGGTTTTTGGGGTTGGGGGGGTTTTTGGGGGTTTTTGGGGGGGGGTTTTGGGGGCCTTTTTTTGGGGGTTTTTTTGGGGGGGTTTGGGGGGGGGGGGGGGGTTTTTTGGGTTTTGGGGGTTTTGGGGGGGGGTTTTTTATTTTTTTGGGGGGGGGGGGGGGTTTTTTCCGGGGGGTTTTTTTTTTTTTAAAATTTTGGGGGGCCCGGGTTTTAAAAAGGGGGGGGGTTTTGGGGTAAAGGGGGGGGGGTTTTTTTTAAAAGGGTTTTTGGGGGTTTTTTAAGGGGGTTTTTTTTGGGGTTTAAAAAAGGGGGGGGGGGGAAAAATTCTTTTTTTTTGAAAATTTTTTGGGGGGCCCCCTTTTTCCCGGGGTTTAACAAAAAAAAAAATTTTTTCCGGAAAAGGTTTACCTTAAAAAAAAAAGGGGGGGGGTTTTAAAAATTTTCCTTTTCTTGGGTTAAAGGGCCAAAAAAGGGGGGGGGAAAAAACCCAAAAATTTGGAAAAAATTTTTTTTGGGTGGGGGGGGCCTTTTAAAGGAAAAAATTTTTTGGGTTAAATTTTTTGGGGAAAAAATTTTTTTTAAAAAAAAAAAAAAAATTTTGGAAAATACCGGGGGGGGGTTTTTTTTTTAAAATAAGGGGGGGAAAAAGGGGGGGGGAAGGGAATAAATTTTTTTAAAAAATTTTTAATTTTTTTCCCCCAAAATTTTTTTTTTTCCCCCCCCCCCAAATTTATTTTTCCCCCCCCAAACCAAAAAAATTTTTAAAAACCCCCGAAAAATTTTAAAAAAAAAAAACCCCCCAAAAAAAACCCCCCAAAAAAATTCCCCTTTTTTTTTTTAAAAAAAAACCCCCTTTTTTTCCCCCCCCCAAAAAAAAACCCCCCCCCCAAACCCCCCCCAAAAAACCCCCCCACCAAACCCAAAAAAAAACCCCCCCCCCCCCCAAAAAAAAACCCCCCCCAAAACCACCAAACCCCCCCCAAAAAAAAAAAACCCCAAAAATTTTTCCCCCCCCCCCCCCCCGGGGGGGGCCCCCCCCCCCAAAAAAGGGGGGGGGGAAAAAAAAATAAAATTTAAAAATAATTTCCCCAAAAAGGAAAAAGGGTTTAAAAATTTTTTTTTTTTTTTTCCCCTTTTTTTTTGGGGGGGGAAAAAAAAATTTGGGGGGGAAAAGGGGGGGCCGGGGAAAAGGGGGGGATGGGAAGGGGATGGGAAAAAAAAAGGGGTTTTTTTTTTTAAATTTTAAAAAACCCCAAAAAAACCCAAAAAAATTTTTTTTTTGGGGGGGCCCCCTTTTTTTTCCCCCCTTTTTAAAGGGAAAAAAAAAAAATTCCCCCCTTTTTTTTTAAAAGGGGGAAAATTAAATTATTTTTAATTTTGGGGAAAAAACCTTTTTTTTTTTCCGGAAGGGGTTTAAAAAAATTAAAAAAAAAAAAAAAGGGCCCCGGGGGGTTTTTCCTTTTGGGGGGGAAAAACCCCCCCTTTTTCCCCCTTTTTTTTTGGGGGGTTTTTTTTTGGGGCCCCCAAAAACCCCCTTTTTCCCCTGGCCCGGGTTCCCCCCCCCAAAAAATTTTTTTTTTTTTTTTTTTCCCCCCCCCCCCCCTTTTTCCTTTTAAAAAACCCAAATTTTCCCCCCCCCCCTTTTCCCCCCAAAACCAACCCCCATTTTTTTTTTTTAAAATTTTTCCCCCCAAATTTTAAAAAAAAATTTTCCCCCCCCCCAAATTTTCCCCCCCTTTTAA
>NC_069476.1:22839652-22844652 GCF_026875155.1 Cherax quadricarinatus | reverse complement strand
TGTGTTGTGCTATTGTTGTGTAGTGTTGTGCCGTTGTTGTGAAGTATTGTGCCGTTGTTATGATGTGTTGTGCCGTTTGTTGTGATGTGTTGTGCCGTTGTTGTGAAGTATTGTGCCGTTTGTTATGATGTGTTGTGCCGTTGTTGTGATGTGTTGTGCCGTTGTTGTGATGTGTTGTGCTATTGTTTGTGATGTGTTGTGCCGTTGTTGTGATGTGTTGTGTTGTTTGTTGTGATGTGTTGTGCCGTTTGTTGTGATGTGTTGTGCCGTTGTTGTGATGTGTTGTGTTGTTGTTGTGATGTGTTGTGTTGTTGTGATGTGTTGTGGCCGTTGTTGTGATGTGTTGTGTTGTTGTTGTGATGTGTTGTGCGTTGTTGTGATGTGTTGTGCCGTTGTTGTGATGTGTTGTGCCGTTGTTTGTGATGTGTTGTGCCGTTGTTGTGATGTGTTGTGTCGTTGTTGTGATGTGTTTGTGCCGTTGTTGTGATGTGTTGTGTTGTTGTGATGTGTTGTGCCGTTGTTGTGATGTGTTGTGTTGTTGTTGTGATGTGTTGTGCCGTGTTGTGATGTGTTGTGCCGTTGTTGTGATGTGTTGTGCCGTTGTTGTGATGTGTTGTGCCGTTGTTGTGATGTGTTGTGTCGTTGTTGTGATGTGTTGTGCCGTTGTGTGATGTGTTGTGTGTGTTGTGATGTGTTTGTGCCGTTGTTGTGATGTGTTGTGTTGTTGTTGTGATGTGTTGTGCCGTTGTTGTGATGTGTTGTGTCGTTGTGTGATGTGTTGTGTTGTTGTTGTGGATGTGTTGTGTTGTTGTGATGTGTTGTGCCGTTGTTTTGATGTGTTGTGTTGTTGTTGTGATGTGTTGTGTCGTTGTTGTGATGTGTTGTGCCGTTGTTGTGATGTGTTGTGTTGTTGTGATGTGTTGTGCCGTTGTTGTGATGTGTTGTGTGTTGTGTTGTGATGTGTTGTGCCGTTGTTGTGATGTGTTGTGTTGTTATTGTGATGTGTTGTGCCGTTGTTGTGATGTGTTGTGCCTATTGTGTGTAGTGTTGTGCCGTTGTTGTGAAGTATTGTGCCGTTGTTATGATGTGTTGTCCGTTGTTGTGATGTGTTGTGCCGTTGTTTGTGATGTGTTGTGCTATTGTTGTGATGTGTTGTGCCGTTGTTGTGATGTGTTGTGCCGTTGTTGTGATGTTTTGTGCCGTTGTTGTGATGTATTGTGCCATTGTTGTGCTGTGTTGTGCCGTTGTTGTGATGTGTTTGCGCTATTGTTGTGATGTGTTGTGCCGTTGTTGTGATGTGTTGTGCTATTGTTGTGATGTGTTGTGCCGTTGTTGCAATGTGTTGTGCTATTGTTGTGATGTGTTGTGCCGTTGTTGTGATGTGTTTTGCCGTTGTTGTGATGTGTTGTGCTCTTGTTGTGATGTGTTGTGCCGTTGTTGTGATGTGTTGTGCCGTTGTTGTGATGTGTTGTGCCGTTGTTGTGATCTGTTGTGCCGTTATTGGATGTGTTGTGCCGTTGTTGCAATGTGTTGTGCTATTGTTGTGATGTGTTGTGCCGTTGTTATGATGTGTTGTGGCCGTTGTTGTGATGTGTTGTGCTCTTGTTGTGATGTGTTGTGCCGTTGTTGTGATGTGTTGTGCCGTTGTTGTGATGTGTTGTGCCGTTGTTGTGATCTGTTGTGCCGTTATTGTGATGTGTTGTGCCGTTGTTGTGCTGTGTTGTACCGTTGTTGTGATGTGTTGTACCGTTGTTGTGATGTGTTGTGCCGTTGTTGTGATGTGTTGTACCGTTGTTTTGATGTGTTGTGCCGTTGTTGTGAGATGTGTCATTGTTAGAAATTGTGTTGTTATGAAGTGTGCCGTTGTTGTGAAATGTTGTGTCATTGTTGTGAGGTGTTGTGTTGTTGTTAGTGTAGTGTGGAGGGGCTGGTAGGCGGTACTGAAGTACTGTAACAAGTCACGTTAGAGTCACACTCAAGCACACGAAATCTTGTACATTTAAGTATACTCTCACACGTCACCTGACCTACGGTTCTGTAAGCCTCACCACCATCGTAACAATAAAAAGTTACCTGTCGCTATAGTGTCATATCTCCAGCACTCGTCGGCACACATCTCTTTCCACCAAAATCATTTCAGAACGTAAGAAAGAAGGAACACTTCAGGAGACTTACTGGCCTATGTTAAACCTACATGACTCATGAAATCGCAATGAAACGATTGCAAACAAAGCATATCATGGGTGGGGTTAGATCCCGCGATCAGACAGTCATAAAACTCCAGACCGACGCGTTAGCCACTGCCTACATGTTAGGCAGGTTTAACTCCCACCTACCCTACACCCACTTACATTACGTGGTAAGGAACCACTGATGTGGGGTCTTGTATCGCTGTCTCAGGTGTACAACTTTTTCACTGTCATTGTACGTCATTATAACGTTTTTTACTCATTAAAAGGTCTTCTGGGAAGAAATCTTTCTCGTTATAATTTTTTTCTCTTTTCAATTCTCATCAGACACATCGTCCGCAACCATTACACATTCCACACACACTTACTCCGCAACCACTACACATTCTTCACATTCACTACAACCTCCGCATCCACCACATACCCATCATATCCTTCACACATCCAACATACACCGTCCAAAACTATCATACACCTTCCACATCCACCACAACCACCAAACATCCTCCACATCCACCACAACCACCACACACCTGCCACAACCACCACACAAACAACCACAACCACCACACACGTACCACAACCCCCCACACATCAAACACAACCCCCCACACACCTACCACAACTACCACACACCTACCACAACCACCACATATCAAACACAACCACCACATACCTGCCACAACTACCACACACCTACCACAACCACCACAAAATTTAAAAGCAACCAGCAACACACCTATTACAACCACCAAACACCTACCACAACTACCACACACCAATCACATCCACCACACACCTTCCACAACCACCACACACCTATCACAACCACCACACATCAACCACAACCAAACACACCCTACCACAACCACCACACATCAAACACAACCACCACACATCAAACCCCCAACCACCACACACCTACCACAACTACCACACCCCCTCTACCACAACTACCACACATCAATCACATCCACCACACACCTACCACAACTACCACACACCAATCACAACCACCACAAAAACCACCACACAACCACCACACTACCAATGCACAACCACCACACAACCACCACAAAAACCACCACACAACCACCACACAATCACCACACAACCACCACACAACCAATGCACAACCCCACACAACCACCACACAACCACCACACAACCAATGCACAACCACCACACAACCACCACACAACCAATGCACAACCACCACACAACCACCACACAACCAATGCACAACCACCACAAACCACCACAACAACCACCACAACAACCACCACACAACCAATGCACAACCACCACACAACCACCACACAACCACCACGCAACCACCACACAACCCCCACACAACCACCACGCAACCACCACACAACCACCACACAACCACCACACCCAAACCCCCACACAACCACCACACAACCACCACACAACTACCACACAAACCCCCACACAACTACCACACAACCAATGCACAACCACCACACAACCACCACACAACCACCACACAACCACCACACAACCCACCACGCAACCACCACATAACCACCACACAACCACCACACAACCACCAAAACAACCAATGCACAACCACCACACAACCACCACACAACCACCACACAAACCCCCACACAACCACCACACAACTACCACACAACCACCACAAAAACTACCACACAACCAAAAGCACAACCACCACACAACCACCACGCAACCACCACATAACCACCACACAACCACCACACAAAACCACCACAAAACCACCACACAACCAATGCACAACCACCACACAACCACCACACAACCACCACACAATCACCACACAACCCCCACACAACCACCACACAACCAATGCACAACCACCACACAACCACCACACAACCACCACACAACCACCACACAACTACCACACAACCACCCCCACAACCACCACACAACCACCACACAGCCACCACACAACCACCACACAACTACCACACAACCACCACACAACCACCACACACCCACCCAACAACCACCACACAACTCCCCCACAACCACCACACAACCACCACATAACCACCACACCCAAACCCCCACACAAACCACACCAACTACACACAACCACCACACAACCACCCCATAACCACCACACAACCACCACACAACCCCCCACACAACCCCCACACAAACCCCCACACAACTACCAAACAACCACCCCACAACCACCACACAACCACCCCATACCACCACACAAACCCCCACACAAATACCACAAACCCCACACAAAACCACACAACCACCACACAACCACCACACAACCACCACACAACCACCACACAACCACCACACAAACCCCCACAACCACCACACAACCACCACAAAACCCACCACACAACCACCACAAAACCCACCACACAACCACCACAAACCCCCCACGCACCACCACACAACCCCCACAAAACCCACACCACAAACCACCAAAACAACCACAAAACCCCACACAACACCACACAACCACCACACAACCACCACCAACCACCACACAACCACCCACAAAAACCCACCACACAACCACCACACAACCACCACACAACCCACCAACCCCCAACAACCACCACACAACCACCACAAAACACCACACAACCACCCCAAACCACACAACACCACAAACCACCACACAACCACACACAACCACCACACAACCCACACAACCACCACACAACCACCACACAACCCCCACACAACCACCACACAACCACCACACAACCACCACAAAACCACCACACAACCACCCAACCACCACACAACCACCACATCTGCACTCAG
>NC_069476.1:22824652-22834652 GCF_026875155.1 Cherax quadricarinatus | reverse complement strand
ATACCTGGTGTATACTTGGTGTATACCTGGTGTATACTTGGTGTATACCTGGTGTATACTTGGTGTATACCTGGTGTATACCGGTGTATACCTGGTGTATACCTGGTGTATACTGTGTATACCTGGTAGTATACGGTGTATAATTTGGTGTATACCTGGTGTATACGGTGTATACTGTGTATACCTGGTAACGGACCGGTTTGGGACTTGGGTATCACTGGTGTATAGCCTGATACCTGGTGTTAGTTGGCTGTGATAACAACCAAACACCGGGTTGAAGTTGGGGTATACCTGGAGAATACTTGGCTGTATAACTTGGTGTAACTCTGATGTATACCTGGTCTGGTGTATACGGATAGGGTGTATACCTGGTGTATACCGGGTGGAACGGAACGGATGTAAACGCGTGTAATTGGAGTATACCTGGTATAACGGTGTGAATTGTGTAGTACACTGGCGGGTGAGATGGTGATACACTGGTGTTCTGGGGAAGCTGGGTAACTGTCGGTGTAAGCTGGATACACTGGCGGAACGTGTGAGTACATGGCGTGAACTTGGATATTAGACTCTGTGTATTAGAGTACACTGGTGTATAGCTGGTATACCTGGAACGGGTGAATTGGTGTGACACCTGGCGGATACTGTGTATACACTGGACGGAAGTGTGAGTACACTGCGGGATGAGTGACACTGGCTGGGAATGGAGTAACGGCGGAAGTGGATACACTGGGTAATGTGTAGTCCCTTGGCGGGGAATTGGGTATCACTGGCGGGAAGTGGTGTATACTGGCGGGAATGGAGTACACTGGGGAATTGGATACACTGCGTGATAGTGTAGTACACTGGCGGAAGTGGAGTAACTGGCGGGAAGTGGTGTATACCGGTGTAATGGGAGTTCCCTGGGGGAAGGAGTAATTTGGACGGGAATGGAGTAACGGGTGGGGAGTGTATACACTGGTGAAGGGTAGTGGAGTGACACTGGGTGGAAGTGGAGTGCACTGGGGAAGTGGAACACTGGGGAAGTGGAGTCACTGGCGAGGAAGTGATACTGGTGAGGAAGTGTATACATGGCTGAGTGGAGTTCACTGGCGGGGAAGTGAGTGAACTGGTGAAAGTGGAGTACACTGGTGGAATGGAGTGACTGGTGAATGGAGTACACTGGTAGGAGTGGAAGTGACTGGTGAAGTGGACTGGACGGGTGAGAGTGTAGTCCCTGTAGAGAGTGGAGTGATACTGGTGAGGAAGTGGAGTGACTGGGTAGAAGTGGAGTGGACTGGTAGGAAGTGAGTGGACTGGTGAGAGTGGAGTGACTGGTAGAGTGGAGTGGACTGGAGAGAAGTGGAGTGACTGGTAGAGAAGTGGAGTGGACTGGTAGAGAGTGGAGTGACTGGTAGAGAAGTGGAAGTGAAACTGGTAGAGAAGTGGAGTGGACTGGTGAGGAAGTGGAGTGGACTGGTAGAGAAGTGGAGTGGACTGGTAGAGAAGTGGAGTGCACTGGGGGGAAGTGGAGTGGACTGGGGGAAGTGGAGTGACTGGTGAGAGAGTGGAGTGGAACTGGTGGGAAAGTGGATGTACTGGTGAGAAGTGGAGTGGACTGGTGAGAGAGTGGAGTAGACTGGTAGAAGTGGAGTGACTGGTGGGGAAAGTGGAGTGCACTGGTAGAGAAGTGGAGTGGACTGGTAGGAAGTGGAGTGGACTGGTAGAGAAGTGGAGTGACTGGTAGAGAGTGGAGTGGACTGGTAGAGAGTGGAGTGGACTGGTAGAGAGTGGAGTGGACTGGTAGAGAGTGGAGTGTGACTGGTAGAGTGGAGTGACTGGTCGGGGAGTGGAGTGGACTGGTGAAGTGGAGTGACTGGTGGGAGAGTGGGGAGTGGACTGGGAAGGAGCATGGGAGTGGACTGGTAGAGAGTGGAGTGGACCTGGTAGAGAAGTGGAGTGGACTGGTAGAGAGTGGAGTGGACTGGTAGAGAGTGGAGTGGACTGGTAGAGAGTGGAGTGGACTGGTAGAGAGTGGAGTGGACTGGTAGAAGAGTCGGAGTGGACTGGTAGAGAGTGGAGTGGACTGGTAGAGAGTGGAGTGGACTGGTAGAGAGTGGAGTGGACTGGTAGAGAGTGGAGTGGACTGGTAGAGAGTGGAGTGGACTGGTAGAGAGTGGAGTGGACTGGTAGAGAGTGGAGTGGACTGGTAGAGAGGAGTGGACTGTAGAGAGCGGATGGACGGTAGAGAGTGGAGTGGACTGGTAGAGAGTGGAGTGGACTGGTAGAGAGTGGAGTGGACTGGTAGAGAGGAGTGGACTGGTAGAGAGGGAGTGGACTGGTAGAGAGTGGAGTGGACTGGTAGAGATGGAGTGGACTGGTAGAAGAGTGGAGAGAGAGTGGACGGGTAGAGAGTGGAGTGGACTGGTAGAGAGTGGAGTGGACTGGTAGAGAGTGGAGTGGACTGGTAGAAGTGGAGTGGACTGGTAGAGAGTGGAGTGGACTGGTAGAGAGTGGAGTGGACTGGTAGAGAGTGGAGTGGACGGTAGAGAGTGGAGTGGACTGAGATATGACTGGAGAGAGTGGAGTGGACTGGTAGAGAGTGGAGTGGACTGGTAGAGAGTGGAGTGGACTGGTAGAGAGTGATGACTGTAAGAGTGAGTGACTGGTAGAGAGTGGAGTGGACTGGTAGAGAGTGGAGTGGACTGGTAGAGTGAGTGGACTGGTAGAGAGTGGAGTGGACTGGTAGAGAGTGGAGTGGACTGTAGAGAGTGGAGTGGACTGGTAGAGAGTGGAGTGGACTGGTAGATGAGTGGAGTGGACTGGTAGAGAGTGGAGTGGACTGGTAGAGAGTGGAGTGGACTGGTAGAGATGGAGTGGACTGTAGAATGATGGACGGTAGAGAGTGGAGTGGACTGGTAGAGAGTGGAGTGGACTGGTAGAGAGTGGAGTGGACTGGTAGAGAGTGGAGTGGACTGGTAGAGAGTGGAGTGGACTGGTAGAAGAGTGGAGTGGACTGGTAGAGAGTGGAGTGGACTGGTAGAGAGTGGAGTGGACTGGTAGAGAGTGGAGTGGACTGGTAGAGAGTGGAGTGGACTGGTAGAGAGTGGAGTGGACTGTAGAGAGTGAGATGTAGAGAGTGGAGTGGACTGGTAGAGAGTGAGTGGACTGGTAGAGAGTGGAGTGGACTGGTAGAGAGTGGAGTGGACTGGTAGAGAGTGGAGTGGACTGGTTAGAGAGTGGAGTGGACTGGTAGAGAGTGGAGTGGACTGGTAGAGAGTGGAGTGGACTGGTAGAGAGTGAGTGGACTGGTAGAGAGTGGAGTGGACTGGTAGAGAGTGAGTGGACGGGTGGAGTGGAGTGGACTGGTAGAGAGTGGAGTGGACTGGTAGAGAGTGAGTGGAGGGTAGAGATGGAGGATGGTAGAGAGTGGAGTGGACTGGTAGAGAGTGGAGTGGACTGGTAGAGAGTGGAGTGGACTGGTAGAGAGTGGAGTGGACTGGTAGAGAGTGGAGTGGACTGGTAGAGAGTGGAGTGGACTGGTTAGAGAGTGGAGTGGACTGGTAGAGAGTGGAGTGACTGGTAGAGAGTGGAGTGGACTGGTAGAGAGTGGAGTGGACTGGTAGAGAGTGGAGTGGACTGGTAGAGAGTGGAGTGGACTGGTAGAGAGTGGAGTGGACTGGTAGAGAGTGGAGTGGACTGGTAGAGAGTGGAGTGGACTGGTAGAGAGTGGAGTGGACTGGTAAGATGGAGAGATGGTAAGTGAGTGGACTGGTAGAGAGTGGAGTGGACTGGTAGAGAGTGGAGTGGACTGGTGGTAGAGTGGAGTGGACTGGTAGAGAGTGGAGTGGACTGGTAGAGAGTGGAGTGGACTGGTAGAGAGTGGAGTGGACTGGTAAAGAGAGTGGACGTAGATGGTACTGGTAGAGAGGAGTGGACTGGTAGAGAGTGGAGTGGACTGGTAGAGTGGAGTGGAACTGGTAGAGAGTGGAGTGGACTGGTAAGAGTGAAGTGGACTGGTAGAGAGTGGAGTGGACTGGTAGAGAGTGGAGTGGACTGGTAGAGGAGTGGAGTGGACTGGTAGAGAGTGGAGTGGACTGGTAGAGAGTGGAGTGGACTGGTAGAGAGTGGAGTGGACTGGTAGAGAGTGGAGTGGACTGGTAGAGAGTGGAGTGGACTGGTAGAGAGTGGAGTGGACTGGTAGAGAGTGGAGTGGACTGGTAGAGAGTGGAGTGGACTGGTAGAGAGTGGAGTTGGACTGGTAGAGAGTGGAGTGGACTGGTAGAGAGTGGAGATGGACTGGTAAGAGAGTGGAGTGGACTGGTAGAGAGTGGAAGTGGACTGGTAGAGAGTGGAGTGGACTGGTAGAGAGTGGAGTGGACTGGTAGAGAGTGGAGTGGGACTGGTAGAGAGTGAGTGGACTGGTAGAGAGTGGAGTGGACTGGTAGAGAGTGGAGTGGACTGGTAGAGAGTGGAGTGGACTGGTAGAGAGTGGAGTGGACTGGTAGAGAGTGGAGTGGACTGGTAGAGAGTGGAGTGGACTGTAGAGAGTGGAGTGGACTGTAGAGAGTGGAGTGGACTGGTAGAGAGTGGAGTGGACTGGTAGAGAGTGGAGTGGACTGGTAGAGAGTGGAGTGGACTGGTAGAGAGTGGAGTGGACTGGTAGAGAGTGGAGTGGACTGGTAGAGAGTGGAGTGGACTGGTAGAGAGTGGAGTGGACTGGTAGAGAGTGGAGTGGACTGGTAGAGAGTGGAGTGGACTGGTAGAGAGTGGAGTGGACTGGTAGAGAGTGGAGTGGACTGGTAGAGAGTGGAGTGGACTGGTAGAGAGTGGAGTGGACTGGTAGAGAGTGGAGTGGACTGGTAGAGAGTGAGTGGACTGGTAGAGAGTGGAGTGGACTGGTAAGAGAGTGGGAGTGTGACTGGTAGAGATGGAGTGGACTGGTAGAGAGTGGAGTGGACTGGTAGAGAGTGGAGTGGACTGGTAGAGAGTGGAGTGGACTGGTAGACAGCGAACAACGAGACAAACTGTCAGTCACTTCAGTGTTAATTATATACTGTATTCCATTGTATTGAAATAAAGTTATTTTATTTGATTAATACATCATGTATGTCAGAAAATGTCTGATTGTTGCTCTTCTGACAGTAGGTTAGGTTAGGTTCCTCGGGAGTCAGGACAAGTGTTTCCTGACGCGGTTCTTAGTCATATAATGACTCGCCACTGAGGTTTCGGTCATCTGACCGAGGCCTTCCACTGGCTTACCCCTACACCCCCTTCAAAAATTGATGTCAATTTCAGACGTAAGTGCAGTACATATGTTGGGTAGTGTTTGTTGTCTGTACACACAAGGATAAGTAATATCAGCTCATCAATGATATAACTACGTGTAAAAATTACGTCCTACGTGTTTTTGTAGCGATGTTGTTATCTACGTCTCTTCAGCATAACAAGTGTCTGATGTTCACGAAAACTCTTTGTGTTCTTGTAAAATGCTGATATACATGAGACTTCGAAAAAACTATCGTGTTGAAAAAGATAATCCCTGGGTAAATTAATTTTAATTCTTAGAGGGGTGGAGGGGTAAGCCAGTGGAAGGCCTCGGTCAGATGACCTATAGCTCCAGTGGTGCGTTATCATATGACTAAGACCCGCGTCAGGAAACACTTATGTCACCTGACGAATCTTACCTAACCTAACCTGATAAAAGATATTTAGGGAAATGGACAGGAAAGTATTCACTCAGAAGAATATTCACTCAGAAAAATATTCACTCAGGAGAGTATTTACTCAGGAGAGTATTCACTCAGGAGAGTATTCACTAAGGAGAGTATTCACTCTGGAGAGTATTCACTCAGGAGAGTATTTACTCTGGAGAGTATTCACTCAGGAGAGTATTCACTCAGGAAATCTTTATGGTCAAGGTCTAAGGGCAGAAACGATTCCAATAATGGTGTCGTAAGTGATTATCTTCGTGTCTATTTCTCTAAATTAGTCGAAAATCATTTGCTATCTTACTACGAGTTAAAACATCTTGTGGGTGTACTAGCACACACACACACACACACACACACACACACACACACACACACACACACACACACACACAATATATATATAAGCAGGAAAGTATATATATTTTTGATTTTCGACACTATGGGAGCTTAATCTTTATTATAGGCATTAAATTATTCATAACTGGTGGTGAAAAGGGTGATATGCAGCCTTAATGACCCTTTCACTAATCGATAGGCTTCAAACTCACCTTAACAAACCAACTAGCACACAAAATAGGCAGAAAAGGATTAATTGCAAAGGTCTGTAACTAAATCCTTAAACCTTATACAAAAATCGAAGTTTTCAAAGCAGTTTTTTAATACCATATGTAAAGGGAATTTACATTTTTTCTACCTTTTTCTCACCCCAGACTGGAATGGAAGCTGCCTAAAGATTTTTTTTTGTATTCACACAACGGTGACAACGGCACGCATTCAACAGTGACAACAGACATCACTGATCTCATACAACAATAGCAAGCAACAAGCGTTCAACAGTATCAAGAAACATCACTGTTAATTAATTAAAGGCTCTAAATCAAGGCCTCTTACCCACAAAAGACTTTTTTCTGGATTTCAAATGAGCATGTGAGGAGTGAATCCATTACCACTGATTCATTGAAGAGAAACGGAATCAAATATTGACACTAGAATTTCTCTCTCTTTTTCCACGTATGATTTGGATCGCCAGTCACCACGACAACTCAAAAAAATTTATTTTTAATTTTATAACGAGTTTTTTTTTATCGGGATAATTAATATGAGACGAGTGTGAGGCCTGAAATCATATATTGAGAAATTTGAAGGTTAGATAAGTTTTGTAAGGAAACAGGACAAGTGTTTCCCGATGCGGGTTTTAGTTACATGATGACCTGCCGCTGGAGCTTTTGGTCATATGACCGAGGCCTTCCGCTGGCTTGTGTTTATATTTTCGAGGCTGTTTTGTCTGGGCCAGAGTGATGGAAGTCTCTCACACAGCGAGTTCCACATGTTCACTTGTTTCGTGGTTCAATCCTCGGGGCTCACGGTGGATCAGTCACCTCATCTATCATACCTCACACCGCACTGAGAACACCAACCACCACACACTTCAACCCTCACAAGCCCCCCTTAAGAACACAAGCAACACCCACGATAAAAATAAATCCCCAAGTCCAGTCCCAACCCACCTGACGCAGTTCACAAAACCAAAAGAATTAGGGCACATTTCAGAACATGCCCCTGGGACGAACAAGAACAGGAACATCTCCTCTCTGGCACCCTCCGACATCCTGAAATTGGGGATTTTTGCCCGACTCGCCCTCCGGTCGCCGCTTTCTCTGCTGGAACTATTTCTCTTTCTTTTCTTCTTGTTAGGAATGCTGAAGTAATGATTAACGAAGTCTGTAAATATTCCTGTTGCCTGAGGTGATCCCCTGCGTTCAGCTTTTCAAGAGATTGTACATCCACTCTTGTTGTGAATATTACATAGAAAATTTTCCTAGCTACTTTTCCTGGCTCTTTTAAAATTTCCCTGGATCTTCAAGCTTTTCCTAACTCTTTAAGCATTCCCTAGGACCTCAAGCTTTTCCTAGTATATTAAGTTTTTTTTTCTACCTCGTAAAGATTTTTCTAGCTCTTTAAGCTTTTCCTAGCTCTTGAAGCTTTTCTTAGCTCTTGAAGCTTTTCCTAGCTTTTGAAGCTTTTCCTAGCTCTTTAAGCTTTTCTTAGCTCTTGAAGCTTTTCCTAGCTTTTGAAGCTTTTCCTAGCTTTTTAAGCTTTTCCTAGCTCTTAAAGCTTTTCCTAGCTCTTTAAGCTTTTCCTAGCTCTTGAAGCTTTTCCTAGCTCTTGAAGCTTTTCCTAGCTCTTTAAGCTTTTCCTAGCTCTTGAAGCTTTTCCTAGCTCATTAAGCTTTTCCTAGCTCATAAGCTTTTCCTATTGAAGTTTTTCCTAGCTCTTTAAGCTTTTCCTAGCTCTTGAAGCTTTTCCTAGCTCTTTAAGCTTTTCCTAGTTCTTTAAGCTTTTCATTGCTCTTCAATCTTTTCTTAGCTTCTCAAGCTTTTCCAAGATCTTCAAAATTTTTTACAATAATGATGAATTAGACATATGTGCAACACCTGGGTGTCTCTGTCTGGGTGTCTTGCATGTGTGTATTGACTGTATCATGCATGTGTGTATTGGCTGTATCATGCTTGTGTGTATTGACTGTATCATGTATGTGTGTATTGACTGTATCATGCATGTGTGTATTGACTGTATCTTGCATGTGTGTATTGACTGTATCATGTATGTGTGTATTGACTGTATCATGTATGTGTGTATTGACTGTATCATGCATGTGTGTATTGACTGTATCATGCATGTGTGTATTGACTGTATCTTGTATACGTGTATTGGTTGTATCAAACAAGTATCATTGCGGTACTGGTATTGCATACCAATACCGCACAGATGCAACTGATGTGACATTTTATTGTGGCAGCATTTCGCTCTCCAAGAGTTTTGTCAAGTTTGACAAAACTCATGGAGAGCTAAACGTTGCCACAATAAAACGTCAAATTAGTTGTATCTGTGTCCTTTTATCTAACACTATGTGGGTAATTCTCATTATTACTGATACAACAACACTATGGAAAGTTGGTACGCATGATGTCTCCTAAAAACCTGTTTCTTATTCTCTTGTCCAGTTATTGGGCATGACCTTGTTCCTCTAGTGGGTCTCGCCCACCTATGATGATGCTTTCAACTACTGCACCTCATCTGACTTCAGTGTACAAGAAGTCCTTTTTCCTGCCTGTGCTTAAGATTCTTCAAATCTAAGGTACTTTACACTGGCTTCCAGGTTGAGGGACTGATTGCTTCATCTTCCGCTGTCTTCTGTGCATAGTTCTGCAAGGCTGAGGGACTGATTACCTTGCCTTCTACAGTCTTCGTATACCATTTATGCATTGAACTGATAAAACCAATGGTTGGCGAAACTTCTTGTGATAAATAAATCTCGGGAGTTGCACATGTATCAAATTCCTCACCTCTCTGAACTATTAATTCCGCGTTATGTTGAACCACCGCACTGGTTCATCCGTATCAAGTTTCTGGAGTTTATCTGGAGAGAGTTCCGGGGATCAACGCCCCCGCGGCCCGGTCTGTGACCAGGCCTCCTTAGGTCAGTGTCCCAGGATGCGACCACACACCAGTCGACTAACACCCAGGTACCCATTTTACTGATGGGGAACATAGACAACAGGTGGAAAGAAACACGTCCAATGTTTCTACTCTGGCTGGGAATCGAACCCAGGCCCTCACCGTGTGAAGCGAGAGCGTTAACCACCAGGCCACCAGAGCCCCGAGATTATTTTCACCTGGTCCTAATTGATTTGATCTATCAGTTTAAAAGCACTGCGATTGCCATTCTCGTAACGTACGACCTCCACGAGAGTAAAAATATTTAGTAATGAACAATGCCCAGTGTTCATTAAACAATAAAATATATCACCTATGTTCAAGTGAATCCTGAACACTAATTTTTTTAATTGTTATGTGAAGTGTTGTTCATTGTGATGTCACGGTATTTCTACACATATTTATTTGTTCATGACCAGTGTTACGGTGACATGGGACGAGCACGTTTATAAATCTTCAGTACTGTCCTCAGTCATGTTTATGCTGTTTTGTGCTGGGAGATCTGTCCCTCGTTTTGCACGTATTCTTCTCAGTGTAACATAATACAATGTCTGTGAAAAAATAGGGTAAGTCATGAGTGCTTTCGTGTGCTTGTGCACACATCTTCAGAGGGACTCGAAAAAAAACAATAAACAGAAGCAAGATTATTATTATTATTATTATTGTTATTATCATTATTATTGTTATTATTATTATATTGATTTTATTATTAAAATGATTATATTTATAATAATAATAATAATAATAATAATAATAATAATAATATAATAATAATATAATATAATAATTATTATTATTATTATTATTTATTA
>NC_069476.1:22812152-22822152 GCF_026875155.1 Cherax quadricarinatus | reverse complement strand
TCTGCAATTTAGCCTGCCTTGCAGGCTAGACTGTAATATTGCAGGCTAGACGGTAATATTGCAGGCTAGACTGTAATATTGCAGGCTAGACTGTAATATTGCAGGCTAGACTGTAATATTGCAGGCTAGACTTAAATGCAGGTAGACTAATTGGGAACGTGCATCTGTATTTGGCTCGATATCTGACTGACTTGGAATGTATCTACTATCCTTTTAATTTTAGTTAGTTTTTAATCTTTCTTTCTTCTGCCTTTGGTTTCTCTCTCTCTCTCTCTCTCTCTCTCTCTCTCTCTCTCTCTCTCTCTCTCTCTCTCTCTCTCTCTCTCTCTCCTCTCTCTCTCTCCTCTCTCTCTCTCTCTCTCTCTCTCTCTCTCTCTCTCCTTCATCTTGCTTCCTTTCCTCCTTCATCTCACCTTTCCCCTTCTTCATTTGGCCCATTTCTCTACTTCATTTGGCCTCCCTCCTTCATTTATTCTTCCTCCTTCATTTATCCATCTACTTCCAGTTGGACATTCTCTCCTTTATTTGACCTAACTCTCCCTCCTCTACGAGGTCACCTCTTGCATCAATCTCCAGTTCCTTTTTTTTCCATCTCGCTTCATCCTATTCATTTCCCTTTCTCTTATTCTCTTTTTCTCTTTCCCCTTTCCCGGAAGTCTTTTCTTCTGTTACATCATCACCCCCTTCCATTATTCCCTCCCTTCTCTTCCTCCTCCCTCTCTTCATCCTCCTTTCTCTCCATCTTTCACCCCTTTCTTTTTTGTCTTCCTTTTCTTCCTCAGTCACCTTCCTCTTTCACCTGTTTCCCCCTCTTTCTCCTCCCTCCCCTCCTTCCTTTCCCCTCTACAAGGTCTTTCATGTTATGGTAATTACCAGTGGTCGCCTCCGGTCTCCTCTCCCCACCCTGCCTGTCCCCACCCTGCCTCTCCCCACCCTGCCTGTCCCCACCCTGCCTCTCTCCACCCTGCCTCTCTCCACCCTGCCTCTCTCCACCCTGCATCTCTCCACCTTGCCTCTCTCCACCCTGCCTCTCTCCACCCTGCCTCTCTCCACCCTGCCTCTCTCCACCCTGCCTCTCTCCACCCTGCCTATCTCCACCCTGCCTCTCTCCACCCTGCCTCTCTCCACCCTGCCTCTCTCCACCCTGCCTCTCTCCACCCTGCCTATCCCCACCCTGCCTGTCCCCACCCTGCCTCTCTCCACCCTGCCTCTCTCCACCCTGCCTCTCTCCACCCTGCATCTCTCCACCTTGCCTCTCTCCACCCTGCCTCTCCCCACCCTGCCTCTCTCCACCCTGCCTCTCTCCACCCTGCCTCTCCCCACCCTGCCTCTCCCCACCCTGCCTATCTCCACCCTGCCTCTCTCCACCCTGCCTCTCTTCATCCTGCCTCTCTCCACCCTGCCTCTCCCCACCCTGCCTCTCCCCACCCTGCCTCTCCCCACCCTGCCTCTCTCCACCCTGCCTCTCCCCACCCTGCCTCTCCCCACCCTGCCTCTCTCCACCCTGCCTCTCTCCACCCTGCCTCTCCCCACCCTGCCTCTCCCCACCCTGCCTCTCTCCACCCTGCCTCTCCCCACCCTGCCTCTCTCCACCCTGCCTCTCTCCACCCTGCCTCTCCCCACCCTGCCTCTCCCCACCCTGCCTCTCTCCACCCTGCCTCTCCCCACCCTGCCTCTCTCAACCCTGCTTTTCTCCCTACCCAGCCTCCGACTCATTTAGCACAGTAGTACATGACAGTTGTGCAGTGTACAACGTCTGGCAAAGTTATGACATTGTTTTCTTGTTTACAGGCTGCTGAAGGAACAAAAAGGCACAATACCGTGACTGGAACAATACACAAATAACCAGCACGTGGGAGAGAGGAACTTACCTCGACTTGGACGTTTGTGTTCTGTTAGTGTCGAGAGATGAATATTCTGTGAGAGTTGAGGTGAACCATAGAATTGGCGAAGGAAGAAATGTGGGATGTGGAGGCAAATAATGGAAACGTATGGGTATGAAGCATGGATTTTAAACGTTTCAGCTGGTGGAGGCAGTGATGTTGTGCCTGAGGGTAATGTGGTGTAGATATTATGTAGAAAATTCTGTGTTTTGTGATTTGGATGAGGTCTACCTGAAGTGTACCTGGAGTCTACCTAGAGGTTGTTCTAGGGGTAAACTCCCCAGCGACCCAGTCTTTGACCAGACTTCCCGATGAATCAGGTCCTCATCAACCAGGTTGTTACTGCCGGCCGCAGTAACAACCTGGAGGGGGGAGGGGTAGAGGTCGTCTTAGAAAAGGTTGGGGGGAGGGAGTGAGGGAGGTTTTGAATGCTAGAAATAAGGAGTAGGGGGGTGAGGGAAGGAGAATGAGAAAGTGAGGGAGGGAGAGTGAGAGAGGAAGTGAGAGAGAGTGAGGGAGAAAGGTAAGTTAGGTAACTATTCTCATCTGAGGCGCCTACCACCACTCAACTCACTACCAAGTTTAATTATTAGAGGAGGGATGTAGGGAGGGAGGGAGGGAGGCCAAGAGGGAGGGAAGGAGGGAAGGAGGGAGGGAGATAGGACGAGAAGGAGGGAGGGAAGGTGGGAAGGTGGGAGGGTAGAATGATGTGAGGGTAGGAAACGAATATACTACTACTAATACTATTATTACTACTACTACTAACATTAATAATAATAATAATAATAATAATAATAATAATAATAATAATAATAATAATAATATAATAATAATAATATAATAATAATAATAATAATAATAATAATAATAATAATAATAATAATATATATTATTATTATTATTATTATTATTATTATTATTATTATTATTATTATTATTATTTAAAATTAATATTAATAATAACTTTCTCCTTCTTTTTCTTCTTCTTCTTCTTCTTCTTCTTCTTCTCTTCTTCTTTATTATTATTATTATTATTATATTATTATTATTTATTATTATTATTATTATTAATTATTATTATTATTATTAATATTATTATTATTATTAATTATCATTATATAATATTTAAATGAAACATCAAGCTGATAATACTGAAGTATACAACCATACACTTGTATTTATGTGTAAACTATACACATGCATTAAAATGTATACTAATATACTTATTAAATTGTACAAATATATACTTGTGATTTTTAAACAAGTGAGCGAGAGAGAGAGAGAGAGAGAGAGAGAGAGAGAAGAGAGAGAGAGAGAGAGAGAGAGAGAGAGAGAGAGAGAGAGAGAGAGAGAGAGAGAGAGAGAGAGAGAGAGGAGAGAGAGGACTGTGATAGAATGACAGGACGCGGAATAATGAGAGAATAATATCTTTTGAAAGGAAGGCAGGAAGAAGAAACACTTAAAGAAGGAAGGGGAATGATTTATGAGAATTTATATACGAATATATATGACTAACGGAGACAGTATGCCAATATATTTTGATAGAGGAAGAGGGGAAAACGAGAGAGAGAGAGAGAGAGAGAGAGAGAGAGAGAGAGAGAGAGAGAGAGGAGAGAGAGAGAGAGAGGAGAGAAGAGAGAGAGAGAGAGAGAGAGAGAGAGAGAGAAAAGGCTGTGGGCCCAGACAAGTTGAGCCAAAGATTGTTGAGAAGATGTGCAGACCAGCTAGCAGCACCTCTAACTCACATCTTTCAGCACTGCCTAGTACAGTGTAAATGGCCCTCTCTATGGAAAGAGGCAAATGTAGTCCCTGTTCACAAAAAGAAGAGCAGAGCAGAAATCAGCAACTACAGACCAGTGTCACTCCTGTCAATCACTGGTAAGATCCTTGAGACAATAATCTCAAGACAAATGACAGAGTTTTTTGACTACCACTCACTACTTTGTGATCGTCAATATGGCTTCAGGAAAGGTTACTCTGCTGCTGATCTGTTATTAAACCTCTCCACTAAGTGGCACCAGTCATTGGATGAATCCAAAGTCAGCTGTGTGGTAGCACTGGATATTGCTGGCGCTTTCGACCGGGTGTGGCACCAGGGCCTCTTAGCAAAACTTCAAGCACTGGGAATTACAGGCTCTACGCTATGTCTCCTCAGTGATTACCTTCATGGTAGATCTCTAAGTGTAGTTCTCAATGAAACGGAATCAGCAAGACATCCTATTGGGGCAATTGTTCCACAAGGAAGCGTGCTGGGTCCATTGTTATGGAATGTCTACTTCAACGACCTTCTTCATCTCATCTCATCCCAGAATCACATGCATATGCAGACGACTGAACACTGACATTCACTTATCCAAGAGAAGAAATGCCAGCTGCTCTAAGCTACATCAATCACCAGCTGAGAGCTATATCAGCTTGGGGAAATAGATGGCAAGTAACATTTGCACCTGAAAAAACGCAAATGATGTTCGTCTCTAGGCACCATGATGGTAATGCTGGCGCAGTAGTAAGGATGAATGGGACGATGTTGGCACCTGGAGAAGAAGTTGATATCCTTGGGGTGAAATTTGACTCCAAACTAACCATGAAGAACCATGTTGTAAATCTTGCAAACAAGGCAGCCAGGAAGCTTACAGCACTTCGCCGTATCTCGCATCTGCTTGACAGTAGGGGTTGCAAGATCCTGTACGAGGCACAAGTACGCTCACACCTTGAGTATGCTCCACTTTCTTGGTTTGCCTGCCCCCCCTCTCATCTGCGACTGCTTGACAGAGTAGAGAACAGAGCAAGACGTCTCATCTCTCGCCTGGACCCATCCTGGATAGATCTGTCATTTCAGCAGAGCCTTCAACATAGGAGGGATGTGGGTGGCCTTACTGTTATGTACAAGGCCAATATTGTCAAAATACCACACTTGGATCCACTTCGAGGACAGCGTGAAACAAGCTTTTATGCCACAAGACGGGCAGAAAGCAGCAACTTCACTCTGGCTGTACCCTTCTCCAGAACATCACTCCATCTGAGATCATACATACCCAGGATGACTCGAGTATGGAACACATTCGTACAGCATAATGATGTCAACGAGATAACGTCAGTTGATCAAATGAAAATGCTGGCCCACAGATGGCTCCAACTTCATCCTGTTCCCTACTTGTATGTCTCATAACAAAAATGCTTTCAAATGAGCTGATGTAGGTAACAGCTCTTAGCTTGCCAATAAAGTTAGGAATCCTTAACCTGTAAATAGCTGTCAATAAAGCTAGGGATCCTTAACCTTGTCAAACCCTGTGTAAAAAAAAAAAAAAAAAAAAAAAAAAAAAAAAAAAAGAGAGAGAGAGAGAGAGAGAGAGAGAGAGAGAGAGAGAGAGAGAGAGAGAGAGAGAGAGAGAGAGAGAGAGGGAGAGAGAAGGAGAGAGAGAGAGAGAAAGAGGTCAGCCCATCGGCTACGTTGGATCATCTGACTACAAGGCTGTTTTTACGACACTTAAGATCCCAACAGAACGAGGTAAGGAGTCCACACGCACAACCTGGCTATGGGAAAGAGGTAATTGACCAGCCCTTTGCTCTGAGCTCGCCACCACCGATTGGAATGCTCTTCTCCAAGGGATGTTGACAACCAAGTGAAAACCTTCACTGGACACATCCTTAATCTACAACAAGAACACATTCCTCACGGGCAATATGTGACGAAGCCTACAGATCAGCCTTGGTTTGGCTTTCGTTGTAGAGAGGCTGCTACTGCTAAGTACAAGGCATGGCGAAGGTATAAGAGACATCCTACCACCTATAACAGGAACTTGCACACGCAAGCCTGTAGGCATATGGGTGACGTTCAAAAGTGGGCCTTTGCTAAACGGGAAGTGGACACAAAAAGAAAGCTAGCATCAGGTTGGGTAGGCTCCAAAACCTGGTGGTCCCTGGTCAGACAAGGTTATCTGCCTGATGAACTCATTCCACCTCTAAATCGACAGGATGGGACATTTTGGTAGCAAAGTGTTCTTTGCCGAACACTTTGTTACCAAAATGCAAGTACCTGATCCAGCTAGGGACCCTCCTTGGCTAGCTGCAAGAACTGTGTCAAACCTGTCAGTGGTGACAATAAGGCAGGAGGAGGTGCATTTCCTTCTTAAATCGCTTGACCAAGAAAAGGCTGTGGGCCCAGACAAATTGAGCCCAAGATTGCTGAGATGTGCAGACCAGCTAGCAGCACCGCTAACTCACATCTTTCAGCACTGCCTAGTACAGTGTAAATGGCCCTCTCTGTGGAAAGAGGCAAATGTAGTCCCTGTTCACAAAAAGAAGAGCAGAGCAGAAATCAGCAACTACAGACCAGTGTCACTCCTGTCAATCACTGGTAAGATCCTTGAGACAATAATCTCAAGACAAATGACAGAGTTTTTTGACTACCACTCACTACTTTGTGATCGTCAATATGGCTTCAGGAAAGGTTACTCTGCTGCTGATCTGTTGTTAAACCTCTCTGCTAAGTGGCACCAGTCACTGGATGAATCCAAAGTCAGCTGTGTGGTAGCACTGGACATTGCTGGTGCTTTCGACCGGGTGTGGCACCAGGGCCTGTAGGCAAAACTTCAAGCACTGGGAATTGCAGGCTCTACGCTATGTCTCCTCAGTGATTACCTTCATGGTAGATCTCTGAGGGTAGTTCTCAATGGAACGGAATCAGCAAGACATCCTATTGGGGCAAGTGTTCCACAAGGAAGCGTGCTGGGTCCATTGTTATGGAATATCTACTTCAACGACCTTCTTCATCTCATCCCAAAATCTCATGCATATGCAGACGACTGTACACTGACATTCACTTATCCCAGAGAAGAAATGCCAGCTGCTCTAAGTTACATCAATCACCAGCTAAAAGCTATATCAACTTGGGGAAATAGATGGCAAATAACATTTGCAACTGAGAAAATGCAAATGATGATGGTCTCTAGGCACCATGATGGTAATTCTGGTGCAGTAGTAATGATGAATGGGAGGGTGTTGGCACCTGGAGAAAAAGTTGATATCCTTGGAGTGAAATTTGACTCCAAACTAACCATGAAGAGCCATGTTGTAAATCTTGCAAACAAGGCAGCCAGGAAGCTTACAGCACTTCGCCGTATCTCGCATCTGCTTGACAGTAGGGGTTGCAAGATTCTGTACGAGGCACAAGTACGCTCACACCTTGAGTATGCTCCACTTTCTTGGTTTGCCTGCCCCCCTTCTCATCTGCGACTGTTTGACAGAGTAGAGAACAGAGCAAGACGTCTCATCTCTCGCCTGGACCCATCCTGTATAGATCTGTCATTTCAGCAGAGCCTTCAACACAGGAGGGATGTGGGTGGCCTTACTGTTATGTACAAGGCCAATATTGTCAAAGTGCCACACTTGGATCCACTTCTAGGACAGCGTGAAACAAGCTTGTATGCCACAAGACGGGCAGAAAGCAGCAACTTCACTCCAGAACATCACTCCATCTGAGATCATATATACCCAGGATGACTCAAGTATGGAACACATTCGTGCAGCATAATGATGTCAACGAGATAAAGTCAGCTGATCAAATGAAAATGCTGGCCCACAGATGGCTCCAACTTCATCCTGTTCCCTACCTGTATGTCTCATAACAATAAAAATGCTTTCAAATGATCTGATGTAGGTAACAGCTCTTAGCTTGTTAATAAAGTTAGGAATCCTTAACCTGTAAATAGCTTGTCAATAAAGCGAGGAATCCTTAACCTAACCTTGCCAAACCCTGTGTAAAGAGAGAGAGAGAGAGAGAGAGAGAGAGAGAGAGAGAGAGAGAGAGAGAGAGAGAGAGAGAGAGAGAGAGAGAGAGACAGGCAGACGGACAGACAGACAGACAGAAAGACAGATAGAGAGACAAAGTCTGGAACATATATGCACAGTACAGTGTGTTTAAAATTGACTGACCCGATTTCAAATCGCTAGATATATGCATTAGGTCCATCTTTATGAAACACCCTGCGTAATAACATCGATGAAATATAGTTAGCTGACTAAATAAAATCTCTGACACAAAGATGGCTCCAACTTCATCCTGTTCATTATTTGTTCGTCTCGTAACAATAAAAAGGTTTTTAAAATAAAATGAGGGAGGTAACAGTTCTTAGCTTGCAAATAAATGTATGAATTCTTAAGCCAACAATGTAAAGATCTCTTGTGTAGAGAGAGAGAGAGAGAGAGAGAGAGAGAGAGAGAGAGAGAGAGAGAGAGAGAGAGAGAGAGAGAGAGAGAGAGAGAGAACCACATGTATGATCTGAGGACAGAAAGTAAACATGATGCCAGGGATGATTTATCAATTTTTCACATGCAGTTGCTTCAAACTTTATAAGTTAGTGGATTCATTTTATTGTTTAGTTAGGCCTACAATGTTACTTAATAAATACAGGGGGAACTCATTTGTAGGAAAGAACATCTGACATTTAAACAGAATTACATTAAAAATTAGATTGTTTTGAACAACAACATAGACTAGTATTCATCAACATTACAAAATTCTTTATTTAAGTAAAAATAATACTTAAATTAGGCGCTATATAAAAATTTGTTATATAATTGAAAAAATTGGTTACATTTTTTTTTGCGGGGGAGGGGGGGTCTATGCTAAAATTTTTGTGTAATAATATATGTACTTGTAGCCTGCGCTTCTATGCCAAAATTTGCGCAGATGTGAGTCAAGATTTAAATTATTCGTTAGCCAAGATTCGAAGGTAGGAGAGTCAAGTTCTACTTTCCAACCAGACGACATGACTTGACGTGTTGACAGGGACGCCAGGAGTACACTAAGAGGTAGCACAATAAGTGTCAGGGGCCCAATACTGTTTAACTGTCTCCCATCATACATAAAGGGGATTACCAATAGACTCCTGGCTGTCTTCAAGAAGGAACTGAACAGGTAAATTTAATAGTGACCAGCCGGGCTTTGGTTTGTACGTCGGTCTGTGGGCGACCAACAGTAACAGCTTGTGCAAGACAGGTATACAATACCGACAAGATGAAAGTTAAGACACTTGTGCAACATCTGGTTATCTTTATTGTAAACGTTTCGCCATCCAGTGGCTTTATCAATACAAATTCTTGGACATAATTAGAAAACAGAAGAACTATATACAAAAGATGAGGTAATCAGTCCCTCAGCCTTGGAGGTGGTGTTTACAACACCGTGGTTGTAGAGATTCTGAAGCACAGGTAAGGAGACTGGCGCTTATATAGGCGTCAGTGAAGAGAGACGTGTAGCAGACGAGGGTATAGTCACTGGTAGGCGGGATTCCCCAGTGGAAGTAGGCCCATCAATTTGGGAAGGACCTACTTCCACTGGGGAATCCCGCCTACCAGTGACTATACCCTCGTCTGCTACACGTCTCTCTTCACTGACGCCTATATAAGCGCCAGTCTCCTTACCTGTGCTTCAGAATCTCTACAACCACGGTGTTGTAAACACCACCTCCAAGGCTGAGGGACTGATTACCTCATCTTTTGTATATAGTTCTTCTGTTTTCTAATTATGTCCAAGAATTTGTATTAATAAAGCCACTGGATGGCGAAACGTTTACAATAAAGATAACCAGATGTTGCACAAGTGTCTTAACTTTCAGTAACAGCTTGGTTGATCATACTCTGATTCATCGCGATGCCTGGTCATGTACCGGCCCGAGGGGGCGTTGACCCCCGGAACACCGTCGAGGACTCATCACACTTCAGCATCCAGATGAAAATTAGACACATGTGCAACATCCGGGTATCTTATTGTAGACGTTTCGCCATCCAGCGGCTTTATCAATACAAATTCAAGAACATGAATGGAAGACAGAAGAGCAAATGGAAGACAGAAGAGCAAATGGAAGACAGAAGAGCTAATGGAAGACAGAAGAGCAAATGGAAGACAGAAGAGCAAATGGAAGACAGAAGAGCTAATGGAAGACAGAAGAGCAAATGGAAGACAGAAGAGCAAATGGAAGACAGAAGAGCAAATGGAAAACAGAAGAGCAAATGGAAGACAGAAGAGCTAATGGAAGACAGAAGAGCAAATGGAAGACAGAAGAGCAAATGGAAGACAGAAGAGCTAATGGAAGACAGAAGAGCAAATGGAAGAC
>NC_069476.1:22804652-22807152 GCF_026875155.1 Cherax quadricarinatus | reverse complement strand
TTTATATTGGAATCCCTGTTATTTCCATTGTGTTCCCTGTTATTTCCATTGGAATCCTTGTTATAGCATTTCGATCCCTGTTATTTCCATTGGGTTTCCGTTATTTCCACTGTGAGCCCTGTTATTTCCATTTGGATTCCTATTAATTCCATTGGAATCCCTTTTATTTCTAATGGAATCTCTGTTATTTCCATTGGTATCCCTGTTATTTCCTTTGGGGTCCCTGTTACTTTCATTGGGGGTTCCTGCTATTTCCATTAGGATTCCTATTAATTCTATTGGGATCCCTTTTATTTCTAATGGATTCCCTGTTATTTCCATTGGTGTCCCTGTTATTTCCACTTGGAATCCTATTAATTCCATTGGGGTCCCTGTCAATGTTTCCCCACACAGTGGGACAGTATCTAAGCCCCACTGTAGGTGTAACATGATGGCTCTGCCTTCATGTTACACTTGTTTTAGAAACCCATTGTCGACCTATCTCCAAAGGAAAACTCACGATTATGAAAAAGTAGAGATGTCCAGGCTGGGTAATGTGCTTCACTGAACATGGTACTCAATTCTCTTGTCTATGGGCCCATTAAAGCTGCTACTTGACTCTCTGTTTAATTATATGGTGTACAATACCGGCAAGTACATAATAATGATGATGATGATGATAATAATAATAATAATAATAATAATAATAATAATAATAATAATAATAATAATAATAATAATAATAATAATAATAATAATAATAATGAAGGTTTTGTGGACGTATTCTGGTACAGGGAGAAATGGATGAAGTAGGGGTGAGGATATGCTGTTGTATTTGAACTGCAGTGATGACACGCCTCTGGCAAGACAGTGATGGAGTGAGTCATGATGAATGTATTTCTTCTTTTTCAGGCCACCCTGCCTTGGTGAGAAACGGCCGATGAGTTGATAAAAAATAGATTATTATTATTATTATTATTATTATTATTATTATTATTATTATTATTATTATTATTATTATTATTATTATTATCACTATTGTTATTATAGGGGAGAGCCAAATTCTTTTAGGGGACTGTTAGGTAATATGGGTTGATTCAGGGAAGAGAAGGGTAGTTCTGTTTCCTTGGATTAAGAGCCCCTTTAGTAACATCAAAGCACTCTTACGGAACCAACAAAATCTATACATTTATACATAAAGTGTCAAGAATGAAGAGCAATTAGGACGGGCAAGTGTTGGTAATCCTCTTTGAAAAGGATTAGCCGGCTGGGTTCTAATTAGAGCACCTTTTGAGCTTAAGCCGGTGAGCGTACTGTAGCGCTTCCTATGTGAAAGTCTGCGCGCTGCTCTTACCTTGGTGAAGCTAGGATCACTATTCTAGAAAGCTAGTTAGATTATTGTACAGGAGTTATAGATAAATTTAAGGCTAACTACAGTGCTCTGCCTAACAAGGGTTTTGTATAAAGATTTAAATTTTTTTGGATTTTGTCACCGAAATGGCTAGTTTATTGTGTACCCTATATTCATCTTGTGGATAGTATATGTATCCATATGTAAGACCATATGGATACATAAAAGGCCTAGGAACTAGGCCTCCAAAAGTGTTAACAGGAGTAAATTTGGATTTATATCAAAAGTGTTAACAGGAGTAAATTTGGATTTATATCAAAAGTGTTAACAGGAGTAAATTTGGATTTATATCTACAGTTCACTTATGTTTTACAAGCAAATTTAGGAAAATTGCTTAATGTATCTGAAATCTAGTATCGTGTTCTCATTAATAAGATATCCCGACATGTCGCATAGCATATTATACTATCTCTATATTTCTCAAAAAAATGGACAGTTAAGCACATAGTGTTCAAGATAGTGACTGCAGCATGCAAAGAGTACGTAACCTTTATTCGGCGCATGTACACACCCTCATTTACAGGCTATCTCCCCCAACCAGCGAACCAGGTTGCTAAGAGTTGATGATGGGGCCCCGTCGTTCAACTAGTGACCAGGTTCTAGCCAATAAGATGGTTTTGGCAATCGCAGAGGTTATGTGGGTACCGCTCTCCTGTCTGCCCTTGTCATTCCCATTCTAGAGCTGGTTGAAGCACGGTCTGCTATCTTGTGGCTTCTTTTTCTGCCTTGCTTACCGTGGAGTGCACTATACTTATCACTGTACATAGTGTACATATTGCTGTTATAAATTGGTGAAGGATAATATAAGTCTAAACTTTTTCTGCTGTGTTTATTTTGCTCCCATTACACCCGGGGTAACAGGCCATTTGGAATCCTGGGTTGTAATAGTGACCAAAGGACTGGCCAGAAACTTTTCATTTGGTTTGTTTATCATCCGTGTGTCTCCCAAACTGCCCGAAGAACTTGTAGCAGTTAGGGTAGTTTATACATGTCAGTTAATTCTAAGTCACCTGTATATTATTAATGGATATAAAGGCTAGCATTGCCATTGTTATTTTGGGCCCAATGAGCTAATTTTTTCGAAACTTCAGAAATAAGTCGCTTCAGCGT
>NC_069476.1:22737152-22799652 GCF_026875155.1 Cherax quadricarinatus | reverse complement strand
CCTGTCCTCCAGTGTCGTATGTGTGTGTGTGTGTGTGTGTGTGTGTGTGTGTGTGTGTGATGTGTGTGTGTGTGTGTGTGTGTGTGTGTGTGTGTGTGTGTGTGTGTGTGTGTGTGTGCACTCTCCAGGTCTGTGTCAGTGCACTGGTGATCAAACATGTTGATAAAGAACAGTAATGAAGTTGGGTATTAAATTTTCACTCCTCTTTGGGTGCTGTTGTTGCATTTGTTGTTGTTACTGTTGCTTTTGTTGTTCTTGCTGTTGTTCTTGCTGTTGTTCTTGCTGTTGTTCTTGCTGTTGTTCTTGCTGTTGTTTTTGTTGTTGTTATTGTTGTTGCTGCTGCTATTGCTTTTTATTTTTGTTGTTGCTTTTGTTTTCTGTTGACGTTGCTCCTGCTGTTTTTGTTTTTTGTTCTTGGTGTTTTTGTTGTTGTTGTTCTGCTGTTGTTGTCGGTTGTTTTTGTTTCTTTTTGTCTAAGAAACTGATTTTCTCATGATTATAATTTTTTTTCCTTCAGCTTCTCATTCTTCTCCTTTCTATAATTTTTTTTCTTCTCCTTTTCTTTCCTTAATACTCTCCTCATTCTTGTCTCTTTTTCCTCTCCTCCTTCTTGTCTCTTTCCCCCTCCTCCTTCTTGTCTCTTTCCTCCTCCCCTTTTCCTTTCTTTCCGTTTTTTCCCCCTTCCCTTCTTTCCTTTCCTCCCTTCCCTTGTCTCCTCCCTCCTCTTTCCTTTTCCCCCTCCCCCTTCTTTGTTTTTTCCTCTCCTTTTGCCTTTTTTTTTTTTGTTCTTTTTTTTCCCCTTTTGCCTTTTCCTCCCCTTTTTGGTTTTTTTTTTTTTGTTCTTTTTTTTTTGTTTTTCTCCTTTTTTTGTCTTTTTTTTTTCTTTTTTTTTTTTTTCTTGTTCTATTTTTTTCCCCTTTCCCTTTTCTTCTTTCCTTTCTTTTTTTTTTTCCCTCCTTTTTCTTTCCTTTTTCCTCCCCCTTCTTGTTCTTTCTTTCCTCCTTCTTGTCTCTTTCCTCCCCCCTTTCTTGTTTTTTCCCTCCTCCCCTTTCTTGTTTTTTTTCCCTTTCCTTCTTTTTTGGCCTTTTTCCCCCTTCCTTGCCCTTTTTTCCCCCCTTTATTTTTTTCCTCCCTCCTTCGGGCCCTTTTTCCCCTTTCCTCCTTCTTGCTTTTTCCCTTTCCCCCTTTTTGGGGTTTTAAAAAAAAAAAATTTTTCCTTCCTTTTTGTTTTCCCCAAAAAATTTCCCCTTTTGGTTCTTTTTCTCCCCCCTTTTTTCTTTTCCTCCCCCTTTCTTCCTTTTTTCCTCCCCCCTTTTCTTTTTTTCCCCCTTCCCCCTCTCTTTTTTCCCCCTCTTTTTCCTCCCCCTCTTCCTTCTTTTTCTTCCCAGCTAGGGGGAATCAAGGGTTGGGTTAATTTTTTAAAAAGATGGAAAAATGGAAAAAAGTTTTTGGAGGAAGAAAGAGGAGGGGAGGGGGGGGGAGGGACAAGGAGAAATTTTTTAAGGGGGAGGGAGGGAGGGGGGAAATGGAAAAAAAAGGGGTTTTTAAGGACTTAAAAATAAAGGGTTGGGGGGATTGGGGGGTGGGGGGGAAAATTTTTTTTTTTTGGAGGGAAAAAGGGGGGGGGTTTGATGGAAAAGGGGAAGAAAAAGGGGTTTTAAAAATTTTTTGGTGGAAGAAAGGGAAAGGGTTTAAGGGGGGGTTGGGGGGGATTTTTGGTTAAGGGGAACATTTTACCCCGGGTGTGAGGGGGGAGGGAAGGGGGGGTGGAGGGTGTTGGTGGAGGGGGAGTTGGGGGAGGGAGGGGGGGGGAAAATTTTGGGTAAAAAAGTGAGGGAGGGGAGTGGTGGAGGGAAAAGTGGTGGAAAAAAAGGGGTGAATTTGGGAGGGGGAATTTTGGTGGGGGGAAATTTGTGGAGGGGAGAAGGTGGAATGGGGAAAGAGTGTGGGGGGGAGTGTAGTGGAGGAGAGTTTTTGGGGGAGGGTGTGTTAGTGGGGGGAGGTGTAGTGGAGGGGAGGGGTGTAGTGGGGGGAAAGAGTGTAGTGGAGGGGGGAGTGTAGTGGGGGAGGGGTTTGGTGGAGGGGAGTGTAGGGTGGGGGGGGAGTGTAGGGAGGGAGAGTTTTTAGTGGAGGGGAGGGTAGGGGGGAGGAGGTGTAGTGGGGGGAGAGTTTTTGTGGGGGGAGATTGTATGGAGGGAGAGTTTTATTTGGGGGGAAGTTGGTGGGGGGGAGGGTAGAGGGGAAAGGTTTTGGGGGGGAGGGGGGTATTTGGGAGGGAGAGTGAAAATTGGAGGGGGTGAAAGTGGAGGGGGGGGTTTTGTGGGGGGAGAGGGTAGTGGAGGAAGAGTGTAGTGGGGGAGGTGTAGTGGAGGGAGAGGGGGTTAGGGAAAAGGGAGATTTGTAGGGGGGAAAATGTAGTGGGGGGAGAGTGTAGTGGAGGGGAGATTTGAAATGGAGGGGAAAAGGGTAGTGGGGGAAGAGTGTAGTGGAGGGAGGTGTAGGGGGGAAGAGTTAGGTGGGGGGGAAGAGTGTAGGGGAGGGGGGATTTGTAGTGGGGGAGAGTTTTATTTGGGGGGAGGTGTTAGGGAGGAAGTGTAGTGGAGGGGGGTGTAGTGGAGGGAGATTTGAAATGGGGGTGAGGGAAAGTGGGGGAGAGGGTAGGGGAAAGGGGAGTTTTAGTGGAGGGGGAGTGTAGGGGAAAGGGAGGGTGTAGTGGAGGGGAGTGTATTTGGAGGGAAATTTAAAGGGGGGGTGGGGGGGGGAGGGGGGTGAAAGTGGTGGGAGAGTGAGGGGGGTTTTAGTGGAGGGGGTGTAGGGGGGGAAAGTTGTAGGGGGGGGTTTGTTGTGGGGAGGGGGGAGTGTAGTGGAGGGGAGATTTGTAGTGGAGGGGGGGGTAGGGAGGGGAGTTTTGTAGAAAAAGGAGGTGTTTTTGGGGGGAAGATTTGTAGTGGAGGGAGAGTGTAGGGGGAGGAGAGTGTAGTGGGGGAGAGGGTAGTGGAGGGAGGTGTGTGGAGGGGGGGGTGTAGTGGAGGGGGGTGTGTTGGGGGAGGGGGGAGGGGTAGTGGGGGGAGGGGTTGTGGGGGGGAGGGGTTGGTGTAGAGGGGGAGTTTTTGTGGAGGAAAGGTTAGTGGAGGGAGGGTTTTGTGGAGGGGGAGTGTGTGGGGGAGAGTGTAGTGGAGGGAGGGGGGTTTTAGTGGGGGAGAGTGTAGTGGAGGGAGGTGTAGTGGGGGGAGGGGGTTAGTGGAGGGGATTTAGGGGGGGGAAGAGGTAGTGGAGGGGAGTGTAGTGGGGGAGAGTGTAGTGGGGGGGTGTTGTGGAGGGAGGGGATTTGTAGTGGGGGGGGAGAGTGTATTTGGGGGGGAGAGTGTAGTGGAGGGGTGAGTGGGGGGAGTGTAGTGGAGGGGGGAGTGTAGTTGGAGGGAGGGTTTTTGGGAGGGGAGTGTAGTGGGGGGAAGAGTTTTGGGGGGAGAGTGTAGTGGAGGGAGAGTTTTGTGGGGGGAGGGTGAAAGTGGAGGGAGAGGTTGTGGGGGGGGAGTGTAGTGGAGGGGGGGGTTGTAGTGGGGGAAAAGATTTGTAGGGAAAAGGGGAAAATTTTTAGTGGAGGGAAAGGGGTTTTGTGGAGGGAGGGGGGGTTGTGGGGGGAGTGTTATGGAGGGAGAGTTTTTTAAGTGGGGGAAAGAGTGTTGTGGAGGGAGGGAAGTTTTGTGGGGGGGAGAGTGTAGGGGGAGGGGAGTGTAGTGGGGGGAAAGTGTGTGGAGGGGGAGTTGTAGTGGGGGAGGTGAGTGGAGGGAGAGGAGTGGGGGGAGAGTGAAAGTGGAGGGGGGTTTTGTGGAGGGAAAAAAGTGTAGTGGGGGGTGAGGTTGTAGTGGGGGGAGGTGTAGTGGAGGGAGGTGTAGTGGAGGGGGAGTGTTTGGGGAGGGGAGTGTAGTGGGGGAAAGGGAGTGTAGTGGAGGGGGTGTGTGGAGGGAGAGTGTAGGGGGGGGAAGGTGTAGTGGAGGGAGATTTATATGGGGGGTGTTGTAGTGGAGGGGAGTGTAGTGGGAGGGGGGTTTGTAGTGGAGGGAAAAGTTTGGGGGAGGGGTGTAGTGGGGGGAGTTTTGTGGAGGGAGAGTTTTTGTGGAGGGGGTTTTAGTGGGGGGAGAGTGTAGTGGGGGGAGTTTTGTAGGGGGGGGAGTGTAGGGGAGGGAGAGTGTAGGGGGGGGGGATTTGGGGGGGGGAGGTGAGTGGGGGGAGAGTTTTAAGTGGGGGGTGGGTAGTGGGGAGAGTGTAGTGGAGGGGAGTTTTTGTGGAGGGAGATTTGTAGTGGGGGGAGTGTAGTGGAGGGAGAGTGTAGTGGGGGGGAAAGAGTGTAGTGGAGGGAGAGTGAAAAGGGGAGGAAGAGTTTTGTGGGGGGGAAAATGTAGGGGAAAGGGGGGGGGTTTTGTGGAGGGAGAGGAAAGGTGGGGGAGTTGTAGTGGGGGGGAGAGTGTAGTGGGGGGGAGAGTGTAGGGGAAAGGGAGAGGTGGGTGGAGGGGGGTTTTGTAGTGGAGGGAAAAGGTGTAGTGGAGGGAAGGGGTGTAGTGGAGGGAGAGTGAAATGGGAGGGGGGAAGGTGAGTGGGGAGAGTGAGTGGGGGGAGAGTGAAGTGGAGGGTTTGGGGTTAGTGGAGGGAGAGTGTAGTGGGGGAGGTGTAGTGGGGGGGGTGTAGTGGAGGGAAGTTTTGTGGAGGGAAAAAGGTGTAGTGGGGGGAGAGGTAGTGGAGGGAGTTGTAGTGGAGGGGGGTTTTGTAGTAAGAGGTAGGGGGGGTGTTTAGGGGGGGGGAAAGGGGTGAAGTAAAAGGGAGATTAGTGGGGAAGGGGGAAAGGGAGGGAGAGTGTAGGGGAGGGAGAGTGTAGTGGGGGGAAGGGGTGTAGTGGGGGGGAATTGTAGTGGGGGGAGAGTGTAGTTTGGGGGGAAGAGTGTAGTGGAGGGAGATTTGTAGTGGAGGAGAGGTAGTGGGGGGGAGAGTTAGTGGGGGGGAGAGTGTAGTGGGGGGAAAAAGTGTAGTGGAGGGAATTGTAGTGGGGGAGAGTGTAGTGGAGGGAGAGTGTAGTGGAGGGAGGGGGTGTAGGGGGAAGGGAGAGTTGTGTGGAGGGAGAGTGTAGGGGAAAAGGGAAGTGTGAAAGTGGGGGGGGAAAAGTGTAGTGGAGGGAGATTTAAAAGTGGAGGGAGAGTGTGTGGGGGGAAGGGGTTTTGTGGGGGGAAGAGTGTAGTGGAGGGGGGTTGTTGAGTGGAGGGAGATTTGTAGGGAGGGGGTTTTGTGGAGGGGGGAGTTTTGGGGGGGGGAAAAATGTTGGAGGGGGGGGAGGGTAGTGGGGGGAAGTGTAGTGGGGGGGGAAAGAGTGTATTTGGGGGGGAGGTGTAGTGGAGGGAAAAGGAAAGTGGAGGGAGGGGGGTTAGTGGAGGGGAGTTTAGTGGGGGAGAGTGAGGGGGGGAGGGGTGTAGTGGAGGGAGAGTGTAGTGGGGGGAGAGTGTGTGGAGGGGATGTAGGGTTTGGAGAGGTGGGGGGGAGAGTTTTGTGGAGGGAGGGTGTAGGGGGGGGAAAGGGGTGTAGTGGAGGGGGGTGTAGTGGGGGGAAAGAGTGTTGTGGGGGGAGAGTGAGGGGAGGGAAAAGGTTGTAGTGGAGGGAGAGTTTTAGTGGAGGGAGGTGTAGGGAGGGAGGTGTAGTGGAGGGAGAGTGAAAGTGGAGGGGGGGTTAGTGGAGGGGAGTGTAGTGGAGGAGAGTTTTGTAAGGGGAGGGAGAGTTTAGTGGAAGGAGAGTGTAGTGGAGGGGAGTTTTAGTGGGGGAGAGTGTAGGGGGGGAGAGTGTAGTGGGGGAGAGTGTAGTGGAGGGAGAGTGTAGTGGAGGGAGAGTGTAGTGGAGGGAGAGTGTAGTGGAGGGAGAGTGTAGTGGAGGGAGAGTGTAGTGGGGGGGAAAAGTGTAGTGGAGGGGGGATTTGTAGTGGGGGGAAGAGTGTAGTGGAGGGAGGTTTAGTGGGGGGAGAGGGGTAGTGGAGGGAGATTTGTGTGGAGGGAGGGGTGTAGTGGAGGGAGAGTGTAGGGGGAGGGGAGTGTAGTGGAGGGAGGTGTTTTTGAGGGGTGGGGTTTTAGTGGGGGGAGAGTGTAGTGGAGGGAGAGTGTAGTGGAGGGAGAGTGTAGTGGGGGGAGAGTGTAGTGGGGGGGAGAGGGGGGTATGTGGGAGGGAAAAGGGGAGGGGAGGGGAGTGTAGTGGAGGGAAAGAGTGTAGTGGAGGGAGGAGTTTTAGGGGAAAGGGGGATTTGTAGTGGAGGGGAGTGAAATGGAGGGGAGTGTAGTGGAGGGTGAGTGTAGTGGAGGGGGGAGTGTAGTGGAGGGGAGTGTGTGGGGGAGATTTGAGGGGAAAGGGAGAGTGAGGGGAAGGGTAAAGTGAAAGGGGGAGGGGGGGAGGGGGTGGGGTGGAAGGGAGAGGGGAGTGGAGGGGAGTGTAGTGGAGGGAGAGTGTAGGGGAAATGGGGAGGGGGGTGTAGTGGAGGGGGTTTGTAGTGGAGGGAGAGTTTTTTATTTTGGGGGAAAGAGTGTATTTTGGAGGGTGAAATGTATTGGAGGGGAGGGGGTGTAGGGGAAAGGGGGGAGATTGTAGTGGGAAAAATGTAGTGGGGGAAAGGTGTAGTGGGGGGAGAGTGTAGGGGGAGGGAGGTGTATTTGGGGGGGAAAGAGTGTAGTGGGGGGAAAGGGGTTGTAGTGGGGGAAAGAGGTAGTGGGGAGAGTGTAGTGGAGGGGGGAGGGAGGAGGTGTAGTGGGGGGAAGATTTGTTAAGTGGGGGGAGGGGTGTGTGGAGGGAGAGTGATGTGGAGGAAGGTGAAAGTAGGGAGAGTGTAAGTGGGGGGAAGAAGGGAGGGGGGGTAGGGGGGGAAGAGTGTAGTGGAGGGAGATTAGGGGGGTTTTTGTGGAGGGAGGGTGTTTAGGGGAAAGGGGGGGGGGGGTGTAGTGGGGGGAAGGGTGTGGGGGAAGGGGAAGAGTGAAATGGAGGGAGAGTGTAGTGGGGGGAAGAGTTTAGTGGAGGGAGAGTGTTGTGGGGGGAAGAGTGTAGTGGGGGGAGAGGTGGGGAGGGAGAGGGGTAGTGGGGGGAAGATTTGTAGTGGGGGGAGGTAGGGGGGGAAAGAGTGTAGTGGAGGGGAGTTTTGTGGGGGGAAAAGTGTTATTTGGGGGGAAGAGTGTAGTGGGGGGAGAGTGTAGTGGAGGGGAGTGTGGGGGAGGGAGAGTGTATGGGGGGAGAGTGTAGTGGAGGGGAGTGTAGGGAGGGAGGTGTTGTGGGGGTGAGTGTAGTGGGGGGAAGATGTAGTGGGGGGAAGAGTGTAGGGAGGGAGAGTGTATGGAGGGAGTGTGTGGGGAAAGGGGGAGGGGGGTGTAGTGGGGGGGAGAGTGTGTTTTTGGAGGGAGGGTGTAGGGAGGGAGTGTTTAGGGGAAAGGGGAAGATTTTGAAGGGGGAGGAGAGGGTAGTGGGGGAAGGTGTAGGGGAGGGGAGTGTAGTGGAGGGAGAGTGTAGGGGGGGAAAGAGTTTTAGTGGGGGAGAGTGTAGTGGGGGAAAAGGGAGGTGAAAGTGGAGGGAGAGTTTTAGTGGAGGGAGAGGTGTAGTGGAGGGAGGTGAAAGGTGGGGGGAAGGTGTAGTGGAGGGGAGAGTTTTATTTGGAGGGGGTTTTGGGGTGGGAGGGGGTGTAGTGGGGGGGAGGGGTAGTGGGGGGAGGGGGAGTGGAGGGAGAGTGTAGTGGGGGGAGAGTGTAGTGGAGGGGGGAGGGGGGGGGAAGTGGTGGGGGGGGTGTGGAGGGAGTGTGGGGAAAGGAGGGTAGTGGGGGAGGGGGTTTTTGGGGAGGGGGGTGTAGTGGAGGGAGGTGAAAGGGGAAAGGGAGAGTGTAGTGGGGGGAGAGGGGTGGGGAGGGGGGAGTTTTGTGGGGGGAGGGGAGGGGGGGATTTGTAGTGGAGGGGAGGTAGGGGGGGGGGAAAAAGAGTGTAGTGGAGGGAGAGTGTAGTGGAGGGGGGAGTTGTAGTGGAGGGAGGGGGTTTGGTGGAGGGAGGTGTAGTGGGGGGAGATTGGTTTAGTGGAGGGAGGAGGGGGGGGTGTAGTGGAGGGAAAAAGGAGGGGGGGAGTGTAGTGGAGGGGGAGTTTTGTAGGAGGAGAGTGAAAGTGGAGGGTAGTGTAGTGGAGGGAGAGTGTAGTGGGGGGATTTGTAGTGGGGGGGAGAGTGTAGTGGAGGGGGAGTGTAGTGGAGGGGGAGTTGTAGGGGATTGGGGGGTGTTTTAGGGGAAAGGGGAGTTAGTGGAGGGAGGTGTAGGGGAGGGAGATTTGTAGTGGGGAAAAGAGTGTAGTGGAGGGAGGTGTAGTGGAGGGGGGGTGTAGTGGGAGGGGGAAAAAGGAAAAAGGGGGGAGGAAGAGTGTAGTGGAGGGGAGTGTGTGGGGGGGAAGAGTTTTAGTGGAGGGGAGTGTAGTGGAGGGAGAGTGTAGTGGAGGGAGAGTGTAGGGGGGAAAAGATTGTAGTGGAGGGGAGGTAGTGGAGGGAGGTGTAGTGGAGGGGATTTGTAGTGGGGGGGAAGAATGAGTGGAGGGGAGTTTTAGTGGGGGGGGAGTGTAGTGGGGGGAGTGTGTGGATTTAGGGGGGGAATGTAGTGGGGGGTTTAGTTTTAGTGGAGGGAGATTTGTAGGGGGGGAAGATTTATTTGGAGGGGGGAGTGTAGTGGAGGGAGAGTGTAGTGGAGGAAGAGTGTAGTGGGGGGAAGGTGTAGGGGGAGGGGAGTGTAGTGGAGGGAGTGTAGTGGGGGGAAGAGTGTTTTTTTTTAAAGGGGGGGGAGAGTGTAGTGGAAAAAAGAGTGTAGTGGGGGAAAGAGTTTTAGTGGAGGGAGTGTGTAGGGGAGGGAGGGGTTAAGGGGGGTGTAGTGGAGGGGGGAGTGTAGGGGGAAGGGAAAAGAGTGTTAGGGGAAGGGAAAAGGTGTGGGGAAAAGGGGAGAGTGAAAATGGGGGGGAATTTTTTTAAATTTTTAAATTTTTTTTAAATTTTTTTAAATGATTTTTAAATTAGGGTTTCAAAAAAATTTCTTAAACATTAACTTTTTAACTTTCTTTTGCTTACACTTTACTTTTTTTTTACATTAAAACATTAAATAATTCCCCAAACAACCTTAAATTTTTTTTCCTACACTTTTTTTTCATTTTTACCCCAAACAAATTCCGTCACACTTACCCTACCACATTACGCTTTACATTAACTTACACTAACTTTTCCCACTTACTTTTCTTACCATTCCCTTTTCCTACACCTTAAATTTCCATAAAATTTACGCTTTACAAACTTTTTAAAAAAGCAGAAAAAGTTGGTAACGGGGTTCAGGGTTCCAACCCCGGTGGACGGGGGGAGAAAAAAGTGGCATTTACAGGGGGTACAGGGGTTTACAGGGGTTTTTCAGGGTACAGGTACAGTGGCTACAGGGCAACGGCCGCGGTTTAAAAGCAGTACAGGGTACAGCTTTTACAGGGGTTACGGGGGGTTAAGCTTTACAGGGGGTACAGGGTTACGCGGTACATGGTACGGGTAAAAGTGGTACAGGGGTTTACGCGGTCCAGCGGTACGGGGTCGCGGTACGGGGTTTACAGCGGTACAGTGGTACAGCGGTTAAAGGGTACAGGGTAAAAGCGGTCCCGGGTACAGCGGTTACGGCGGAAACAGGGGCAGGGGGGTACAGGGTACAGTGGTACACCCGGTACAGCGGTCGGGTTACACCCTTTTAAGGGGTACAGCGGTACAGCGGTAAGCGGTAATTGAGCGGTGCGGTGGTACAGTGGTTACAGGGGTTTTACAGGGTACAGGGGTTTTACAGGGTACAGCGGTACAGCGGAAAGGCGGTTTGAGCTTTTGCAGGGGTTACAGCGGTTACAGGGGTACAGGGTACGCGGTACAGCGGTACGGGTTTGGTCCTTACACCGGTACAGGGTTCAGCGGTTAAAAGGGGGGCGGTACGGCGGGATCGTGGTACAGCGGTACAGGGGGTTACGGGTTACAGGGGTTTACGGGTACAGGGGTTTACAGCGGACAGCGGAAAAGTGGCGGGTAAGCGTAAGGGGTTTACGGGCGGTACAGCGGTACAGCGGTACGGGGGTTTTAGAGCAGTACAGGGGTTTACAGCGGTACGGTGGGTTACGGGGCGGGAAAACCAAGGGGTTTACATGGTACAGTTTTTTAATAAGCGGTACGCGGTCAGGGGTTTTACAGGGGGTTACAGCGGTACGGGGGCCGGTAGGTTGCGACAGTGGTACAGGGGTTTTACAGAGGTACAGCGGAAAAGCTTTTAACAGCGGGTACAGGGGTTTACAGTGGGTACAGCGGTTTACAGGGGTAAAAGGGTGGTACAGGGTACAGGGGTACAGTGGTACAAAAGTGATGGGGGGGGGAGGGGAAAGGAAATTTCTGTGACTGAAGTCTTCACTGATGAAAATGTTTCTTTTTTTTCTCAATGAATAATTTTAAATCTAACTGACCAGTGTTTGGGGGAAGAGCATTATGTGAGTTTTTTCATTTGCTTAAAAAACCCTTTTCAACAGTCAACCGTTTGCTGTTTTTAAACAGTGACTGAAAGGTTGTGTTGCATAAAGGGTTTCCTGTCTTCCCAAAACATTTTTCCCCGGTTTTTTGATCATAGGTCCTGTCACTTTAAGAAATTTTACAGTTATAATGAAAATCATTTTTTTTTTTAAATTTCTTATTTTTTTCCAGCATCTTGTGAGTTTTAAGCCCCTTCCCCCCCCCATATTGTAATCCTGGCTTAAGCCCCCAGACTGTAATCCTGGCTATCCCACTACATCAAAGGTTTTGGGATAGGGAATTTTGTGGGAAACCCTGAGCACTGCCTCTCTCGAAGAGGATTTCAGTTATGAAAGCGAGGGTTTTTCCAAACATTAATTCCTAACACGTTTCATTAACAATTGTACAAGAAAATCCATTAGAATCATTTACTCTACCAAAGGCATTCACCTGGATGACTCTTAATACTTCCAGTTATTTGAGCTTCAGTGCCGACCCCTTGGGTGATTTAGATAAGATATCACTTTCAGCGGAAGATGCAATATTCTCAGACAGTCGCCGTGGCTGAAAGGCACCTTATTGGGCAGGTAAACATGAAACTTCAGTCAACCAGGCTTCAGACAACCTCCAAAACCTTACTGCCAGGAGTAAAACTCGCAGAACCTGCATCACAACCAGCAGTATCAGGTGTGCACTGCAGTTACTAAGTCTTGTTGCAAACCTTTCCACTTTTTCTAATTTGTTGACGTGCTTGACGAGGTGCGGGTTCCACACAGGTGCTGCATACTTCAGTATGGGACCCACACCTGGCCAAGCATGTCAAGAAATTAGAAAAAGTGCGAAGGTTTGCAACAAGACGGAAACACTCTTACCAGAAGGCCCCAGAAGCACTACCGGAACCAGCGTGGAAGTCTTCAACAGGAAACTTGACAAATATCTCCGTAAATTGCCCTATCAACCAGGCTGTGAAGGATATGTGTGTGTCAGCAGGCCGCCAATAGTAACAGCCAGGTTGAACAGGCAAGCACCAGACAAGCCTGGCCTAGGGCAGAGCAGCAGAGTAGGAAATCCCTAGAAACCCATCAAAGGTATATCAAAGGTACTCCACAAAAAAGTAACACGCTCTTCTAGACGAGAAACTACACGACTCAAGCTCTATTTTCCTTGATAACAAACAGCCTTGCTTTTGTAAATAATTAACTTTTACAGTAACAACAGCCGTTCTCATGCATGAAAATTATTAACAATATTTAATTAAACCCATAACTACTAAAACCAACCTTGAAGAAATGCACTGATTATCTCAGTGAAAATATACTGAAAAATATATTAACGGGACAAAATTACGAAAACAGGTACACTAAGATTGTCGTACCTGGTCGTTAATAAAGTCTCCAGACAAGGAACAGTCATGTAAATAAAATCAAAAGTCAAACACAAATGGTAATTTTTGGGTACCTGTGTATTCCCTCCACTAATATTTACAATATATACAGAGTGAAGGTGACAAGCAGAATGTTTCTGAGTGAGAGAGCAAGGAGAGTCACTACAATTAATTTTTCCTCATACAAGACAGCAGTATGAAGATAAGAAAAGATTTCGTTCGGATTTTTAACCCCAGAGGGTTAGCCACCCAGGATAACCCAAGAAAGTCAGTGCGTCCATCGAGGACTGTTGTCTTATTTCCATTGTGGTCCTCATTCTTGTCCCCCCCAGGATGCGACCCACACCAGTCGACTAACACCCAGGTACCTATTTTCTGCTAGGTGAACATGACAACAGGTGTAAGGAAACGTGTAGAAATGTTTCCACTCACCGGGAATCGAACCCGGGCCCTCCGTGTGTGAATCGGGAGCTTTAGCCACCAGGATAAGGGCCATTTGTGCAACATTTGGAAATCTTTAATGCGGAAACGTTTTACTATCCACTGGCTTCTTCAGTCCAGTACAGAGAACAACGGTGGAAGATGAGTAGTTTGAGAAAATCAGTCCCTCATCCTCAAACTCCTTCTTTTTGAGGAATATTGAGATAGACAAAATGATAACCTATGTGATATGTCAAGCTATCTTATTAATGAAAATAAGATACCAGAAATATTAAGAATATTTTGTAAATATGCATTCAACAGATATTTTGTAGCTGTAAATCCAGATGTACTGGATAATCCAGTACATAGACTGGACTGAAGCTACTGGTTGACGGAACATTTCCGTAATAAAGATTTCCAGATGTTTCACAAGTGTCTTCTAAACTATTTACATTACACAGCAGTATGTATGTACACGACCAGTCTCAGTGTGAGTCTGCCTCTAGCAAGATGTGGAACATAACATCACTTCAACCAGGGAAGCTCTCACCCAGTTGACTGACGTTTAAACTTGACGGGAAATTGCAATAGCAGGGAGCCTCTCTGCAGGCACTCCGACCTAACTGCTGTTTTGTCTGTTACAGGAGGAATGCATGAAGTGCTTGTGTAATGAACGCGAAATAATAAGTTAAAATACAACCGGGGCACTCCACAGGCAGAAGAGTGTTTCTGGTGGACGAGAGGTCTTCTCAGTCAGTGTCATAAACCTCATATTGTGTCTTATTAGCACATACAAGTGCATCAAGGAGTATAAGGATGTCAACGGGACAATTTCAACATCTTCAGTACGCACCAGAAGTCCTTCAACTCTCGCATAAACTTCAGAGAAACAAACTTAGCCATCAGGATAAAGGACCACCACCATAGATTTTTAACTCCCATTACCAACATCACACAAAATTCTGGCAATTTTATGATCTCTGAGGTTCTCGTCAGAGCTCATTCTGCTCAGACCAAACACAACCATCACGACCCTCAACATGTAGCAGCTGACCTTGTACCTACTACATATTCTTGTTCCATCTCTGTATTGCATTGAAACAGGTCTGGTAGGGCGAAAAAACTCCTTAATATCCTAATATCACTTTTGAGTCTGGCACGGGTTAATAATCATGAGTACGGAGCAAAGGAGACCTGTCATTAACAAATAGTATTTTTGGCCCCCAATGTCCATTTTCCATAAGATTCGGTGATCCAGGGAAGAAAACACAGCTGCCATTATTGTTTCAGTACCTTGCACAAGAAGTGCGCAGAATTCTTAATTAAAATTTCCCTCCCTCTTGATTTTTATCCAAATTGATTACAAAAGCAATGTGCTGCTCCTGCTCCTGCTCCTGCTCCTCTCTCTGCAACTACGCTACTGGGTGGCTGCTTCTGCTCAATTCTTGAATGATGTTACATAGCGGAATCCCACTGGCGTCTACACTATCACTAGATAATGTGGGTCAGACTGTGTGTGTTAACACAATTCCCGCACTTAGTTGCAAGGTGGAACTCCCAAGGGAGGACAAGTGGTCCTGCAACACTATTAATTTGATGTCTATATGGGGGGAAAACTGACCCCGAGATTATCATAGAGGATCAGAAAACCCCTGGGTAAAACTTATTCAAGATTCTACATACAAATTACATTTCAAATGCGTGCTTTAAAAATATTTACATAATGGTTCTCTAAAAAAAAATTTTATTATGAGTTCTTTATAAATAGTTACGGGATTTGTTTTTTTAAAAACATTTAAATTTTGGGAACGCTGTGGCATGCAAAGAGTACGAAACCCTTTTATTCGGCCCCTGGACACACCCTAAATTTACAGGCTTTTCCCCCCAAACCCAGGAACCAGGTTGTAAGGTTGGTGGGGGGCCCCCCTCGTTAAACTAGGGGGCCCAAAGGGTTCTACCCAATAAGAAGGGGGATTGGCAATGCAAAAGGTTTATGTGGATCCCGCTCCCCTGTCTCCCCTTGTCTTTCCCCATTTAGAGCTGGTTGAGCCGGTTTGCTTTTTGTGGCTTTTTTTTCTGCCTTGTTTAAACCGGGGACGTGCACTATACTTTTACTTTTAATAGTGTACATATTGCTGTTCAAAATTTGGGTAAAGGTTAATAAAAGGTCAAAAACCTTTTTTGCTGTTTTTCCTTTTGTTCCCATTACACCGGGGTTTAACAGGGCCTTTAAAAATCCTGGGTTTTTTTTTTGGGGTAGCCTGTCCGGGGAAGTGGATTTGGATTAGAAAAAACGGTTGGCTTAGGGTGGAGTTTGTAGCAGGAACATTGTGTGGCTTGCGTCTCGCTTCGTTTTAAAATTTTTGCGTGTCTTTTGGTTATAAACCCGGGCCTTACAATTGTGTGATCGTTCAAAAAGTTTCGTACTGCTTGTTCGTGTGCTCGCTTCGCAAAGGTCAATCTTGTGTCCCATTTCGGCTTTGCTTGTTGCGTATTCTGGAATGTACTGTGCATAGCTAAGCTTTGTTTGAAAATTTAAACCCGTGTTACTTTTTGGGGTATTCGTAGTGTGCATAGCGAAAAATTTATGCCCCCTAGACGAGTCGGGACGCCTGGGGTCGGCCCTTTTAAACTTTGCAAAAAACCTCCCCCAAAATTTGTCCCTACAGGGGTTGTTGGAAAATTGCTAGTTCCATTGGCACCCCTTTTAAAACCCCACTTTAAAGCTGCGCAACTGCGTTACTTTTGCTGACTAACTTTTTGAAGAAGGGGTGGCCATCAAACCCCTCCCTTTTGGGGAGCTAAGGAAAAAACTCCTTTGTTTCGAATGGGGGGAAGTTTGATACACCTAGGGAAAGAAAAGAGGGTCAGTTAGTCCCGTGGGTTGTCTCGGGTGTTTCAGCGCCCTTTGGGCATTTGAGCTGGCAAAAATCAGCGGGAAAAAAACTGGGGAAACAGAGAGCATTCGCAAGGGAAGAATTTGTTTGGGGAAAAGGAGAAAGGGGCAGTTTTGCATTCTTTTAAACGATTTCATTTTTCAAAAAGCATTTAAGTTTTTCCCCCCCTTAATGGGGGCCGAACCAGAGAAATTTTTCGAAAGCTTGAAAATCAGGTCGGCCTTGGGGGGCCAAAAACAGCACTGGGCGGGTTTGGGTTTCTTACAGCTTTATTGGGTAAGGAAGGAATTTACGTCGGTTTTTAACTACGCTGAATTCTCGATTTAAAATTAGTGAAGACCACAGTGTTGGGGTTTTTCGGTATCCCAGCTAAATATTTTTGACCTTAAAATTTTGAACAGGCGGCAGTTGGTAAAATCCCTGGGGGAAATTTTGTGAGACCCCAAACCAAAGCTTTTCCCAGTGGTTTTAAAGCAAAGTGGGTCTCAAACTTTGAGGAGCTGGTGCGCTTTTTTGGGTTTGAAAACCTGCTGGATTTGGGTGGGACCGAGGTTTGTTTTTCTGCAGGTTGGGTGATTTAACCCTGCATTGGAGGAGCCAGGTGGGCTGTTTCCTTCGAAAGAAACCGCTCCTTGTCGAGGGGTTTCCCGTTTTTTTCAACATTTGGGGCGTGAGCAGAGATCGACAACATTGGAGAATGAAGTGCCAGCCGGAAGGGAGGCGTTTTTACGTCATCCAAAAAAGTAAACCGGGTTTGACCCCGGGCTTCTAAACCCATATGGCCCCCTGCGAGGGCAAACTACTTATGGAGATCTCGCCGAAAATATCCAGAGGGCCCCAGCCGGGAACGACACCACTTGAAACGTTTCGGGAGTTAAAGGGCAAGCCTGTCGTCTGCTTCAGGTGTAATAAAGTAGGTCACATCAGTTCCAACTCCCCCCAAAAAACCTCAACCCATGGGGGAAAATTTTAAAATTACCCCTTGTAACTTTGCCCCCTTGAGAAATTTGAAAAAGGGATCCCCCCTTTAATTTTTGGGAAAGGGAGTTTTTTTTCCCCTTCAGGAAAACCCCAAAAACCAAACAAAAGTAAATACCTTTAGAGAAAAGGGAGCATATTGCCCCATTTGGTCAGAGAAGGAATATTCCCCCTTTCGAGAATACTTCTTTGAATTCCTCGGGTTTTTTTGGGAAGGCTTTGGAGGAGCTTTAATTCGTTCCTTTGCAAAAAATTTTATGTACAGAAAAAATTTATTACACTGGGTACTTGACTGGGGGGTTTTGTCCCCAAAAGGTTTTTCCCATAAAAAATTCCATGTTTTTTACTGGGTAAAAAACTTTTATTATGTTAGTTGTGCCCTAAAACCTTAATGATTAATGTTCCCCCGTGTTGGCCTTAACTCGGGCAAACACCCCAAGGGTTGTTGGAGGGGGAATGTTGACCTACCCTTGGACGACCCCCGATCTGGGAATAGCCACGTTGTTTTATGAGCCCCAAGGGGCCGGAGTCTCGTAAAAAAAGTGAACAGACCCCGACCCAAGCCTTTTTTATTCCCGGTTGCAGGATTGCCAATGTCTCTTTTTCCCAATCCCCGGGGAAAGGGCCTTCCGGGAGGAACGCAAAAGGCCCCTTTTTAAAAATTCGTTTTTTCAGGAAAGCCATGTGTAAACCCTTTTGGGGTTTTCCAGTCAATTATAAATTTAAAAATGATTTTTTGGGTCCCCCCTGAGATGGAAAAGGAGATAGAGGGCCGGAAAATTTATACGACGGGGTTAGTGGTTCCAACCAAGTATAAAACCCAGATTTTAAAAATTGCTCATAATACGTCATTGGGGGGGTCATTTGGGGAAAATTAAAAAAAACCTTTTTTAAGAATCACAAAAAAAATTTTATTGGCCAAAATTAAAGAAAGATGTAAAGATCATTTTAGGGGGTTCCCGGGGAGAATTTCAGCAAGTTGGAAAACCTGGACTTTTTTTTAAACCCTGCACCTCCCCAAAACCAAATCCCTGTGTGGAAAAACCTTTTGAAGTTTTTAATTATAGATTTTTGTAGGCCCAATCCCAAAGTCAAAGTCTGGAAAACCAGTTTTTATTTAAAATTTATGGGGAAATAAATTTAAACCAGAATCCTAAAGGGCAATCCCTATGGTGTATAAATTAAAAAAGTTATTCTAAAAGTTTAAAAAAAATTTCCTTTTTTTGTTTTGGATTCCTAAAACATACAAAGTGTAAAGGTATAATTCACGCCAAATTTTGGGGAAAGTTTTTAAACTAGGTTAAAGGGGATAATTCCCCAACTTATCCACGGGCCTTTCCCCCCTCAGTCCCAAGGCGCCTGGAAAGATTCCCCAAATTAAAAAAATGATGGAAGTTTTTGCAGGGCACTTTGACAGATTGGGATGAATCTTTCCGTTGGGGCTGTTTCAGTAAGAGAGACGGTGCAAGAGTTACGGGGTTTTTGTCCGTTTGAGCTGATCTTTGGGACAATGTACGAGGTCTTTTTCGGGTGCTCAAAGAAGGGGAGGGAAAATTGGGAAAAGGGACTTTAAGCTCAAAATCTAAAAAACCCGTCTTCAAGGTTGCAGGTGGAACGTGAGTTAGCCAAGGCTAACCAAAGGGGGACGGGCTAAAAGTAAGATAAAAACAGAGGATGACGAAGTGCATTTTTTCCGCTCCTTCCTTTCCCAGGAGAAAAGGGTTTGGGTGCGGAACCTATACCTGGCCACCCCTTGAAAGTTTAGATTTACGGGAACTTTGCAGTTGTAAGTAGATTTTTCTGATGAAAATTATGTGGTATCTCCCCATTGAAAGACTCAAAACAAAAATTTACCACTTTAAATCAAATAAAGGGCCTTTCTTTCACCTTTTTGCCCCCCAGTAAGGGCTCGGGTCCTTTCCTCGAGGACGACTCTGACTTTTTGGCCTCAAATTCTAAAATTTTAAAATAAAAATTTTTTTAAAATTTGTCCCCCTCAAGGATCCTAGCCCGTTAATGGATGGATTATTTTGGGAAAAACAAAAACAACCCCAAATTTAAAAATTTAGCTTCTTCAGTTTATTTTCCTAATATTTTTTGGATGTGCCCAAAAAATGTAAAGTTTGGTTTTTTTGTTTTAGATGTGGGAAAATCTAAAACCCAAATTTAAAAAACTCCCCCCCACAGAGCTAATCCCGAAAAGAAAGGCTACTTCAGCAGGAAGTAGACTTCTTGTTAGAACATGGTTTAGTGGAAAAGGGTCTCTAGTCCCTGGGGGTTCACCGTGGGACCTAGTAAAAGGGTGATGGAGGGGTTTTGTATGTGCACGGGTACCGTAAAGTGAAGAGGTCACATTTACCGATGTTACCCTCTTCCTCGCTGGATGGGGTAATGGAAATTTGTGGGTAAGGCTCTTTTTTGGCCCAAAATTTGATCTCCTTAAAGGTTACTATTGGGCCCCTTTTAACCCGTTTAAAGGGGAAGGGGAAAACTCTGCCCTTTGTAATTCCGGAGGTCCTTTCAGTTTTTCAAATTACCCCCTTCGGAATGAAAAAAAATTCCCCCCCTTCTTCCAGAAAAATCATCCCTTTAGGCTATTAAAGGCTTGAAGGCACGGCAGCATACCCAGATTTATATTGTTGTGGTGTTGATACTTGGGATTTAACACCCTTTTTTTGACTTAAAGCTCTGTTTGAGACCTTTAAAATTCCCAAAAAACGTTAATTTTTAAATTTTTTGGGCCGGGGAACTGTCACTTTTCTAGGCCAAAGAAGTTGGTTTGTGGTAATTTTTTGCACCTAAAATTGCTAAAGTTTTTTTAATTAAAGAATTTCGTTCCCCATTTATAGGAAAACTTTAAGGGTCCAGGATGAAACGGATTTTACAGAAAAATTTTTGTAAAAATTTCAAAATATTGTTAAACCCCCTCTTCCTTCCCATCCCCCCCTTTAAAAGGGGCCCTTTTTTGGATTCCCGAAATTTTTAACTGTTTTTAAAAACCCAAAAAATTATAAGTGGTTCCCCCACCCCCATTTTCCCCCTGTTCCCCCCCCCAAGACCCCTTTTCCAAACCTTTTTTCCAATTACCCAAATTTTTCTTTTTTCGGTTGGGGTTGTGGCGGTTTCTTTACAAATGGGAAAAAGGAAACTGCAGCCCCCAAACGCTACTTTTCAGCCCCAAGTTCCCGCCCATTTAGAAAGGGTTACTTTTTCCATTGGAAAAAAAAGCCCTCGGGGGCTGGAATGGCTTTTGGGGCATTTCGATGGTTTTTGTGGGCCGGGCACGCCCGGTGGTCAAATCACAGTGTTTACAAAACCCCTTTTGTCTATCTCCAAAACCATTTAAGGTCACAAAAAAACAAGGTTATGCGTTTGGGCGCCCCAGGTGCGCCCCTTTCACAAAAAATTTTAAAAATATTGCCGGGAAAAAGAAAATGTGTTGGCAGGGGCTCTTTGTTTTAAAAGGTCTAGGGTTTTTTTTTTTTATTTAGGTTAGGATGTTTTGTGGTAACCCCCTTTCAAGCCCCTTTTTTTTTATCCCCCCATGTGGGTTTTTTTTTTTTTTTTGTGAGGGGAATTTCGGGGTACCCCTCCGCCTTGTATCTTGGACCCATGTTGGCCCATTGAATGCTGTTTGCTCTGAGTTTAGGGTTTGCTTTTGGTCACTAGGAAAGCTGGCTTATCTAAAAGTTGGATGGTGGGGGGGAGGATAGGCGGTCCCCTTTTTTTGGGCCATGGCCGGGGCCCGGGTTCCCTGGGAAGGGGGCAGCCTAATCCCGAGCCTTTCCGGGGGTGGGGGTGTGGCATGCAAAAAGTACGTTTAAACCTTTTTTTCGGCGCAGGGGCACCCCTCATTTAAGGCTATCTCCCCCAACAGCGAACCCGGTTGTAAGAGTTGGTGGTTGGGGGGCCCCCTCGTTCAACTAGTGACCAGGTTTAGCCAAAAAGGGGTGGGGTTTGGCAAATTTGCCGGGTTTGTGGTTTTTGCTCTCCCGTTTGCCCCTTTTCATTCCCTTTTTTGGAGCTGGTTGAGCCGGTTTTGCTAAACTTGTGGCTTTAAATTTTTCCTTGCTTACCGTGACCGGTGCACTATATTATTCTGTAAAAGTGGACTATTGTGTTCTAAAAAGGTTTAAAAGGGTTAAATTAGTCTAAACTTTTTTTGCTTTTTTCCTTTGTTCCCCTTTTCACCTGGGATAACAGGCCTTTGAAAACCCAGGGGTTTTAATAAAGCCATAGTGTATGGCTCCACAATTTTTTATGAGATTTACTTCCCCGCCAAAAATCCCTCACACAGGAGGACGGGGGTTTAAGAGGGAAATTTTAAAACTAAATTGGGGGGGGAATTGGCTACAAATTCAAAAATTTTTTAAATGGGGGTGGGCACGCTAAATTTCTAATAAATATTAACTGCGGGAAACAAAGGAACCTATTTTTTAAAAAAAAAAAACGAAATTTTTTTTAAAATGTGTTTTTCAGGGAAATATTTTTTTTAACCCAGAATGGTCAGAAAGGGGAAAGACTAGGATGGGAAAAAATTTGGGCCAAATTTTGTTATTCCCAGGGAAAACGTATGAACCATAGCATCCAAGGGGTAGTTGAATGATTTGCTCAAAGGGCCCTTTTGTGATGCAATCAAAAAACATTGGGCCCCTTTTAATATTGCCCTCCTCTTTTTTTTTCAATGTTGGGAAAAACCCGACGATGTGTTGATTGTAAAACGAAAAGGGCCCAAAAGGGTATCATTTGTCCCCCTGTGGTTTTATTTTCATTTCCCAAAATTGTTCCGATTCTGTATAATGTTTTTTTTTATATATATATATTTTATTATATTATATATTATAATATTTTTTATATATATATTTTATATATATATATTTATATATATATATATATATTATTTTTAAACCTCATTGTTAAAAAAAAATGTACGTTTTGTTTCGCAAAAATTTTAAGTAAAATTTATTTTCTCTCTCTCTCTCTCTTTAAAATTTTTATATATTTTATATATATATATATATTTATATATATTTTATATTATATATTAATTTGACTTTGTGTTTAAATTTTCAAACCATATCTTTGAAGGGGGTAACTTTTAGGCAGATTCAGTCATAACTGAACCCGTTTTCTGGGAAAAAATAGGCGGTCCCCCTGGGCCCGTCAATGAAAATGAAATAAACAGACAGTGAAATAAATTTTCCACTTCTAATTGGGGGTGAATAAGCCTCGGTGAACCCAAAATTTCCCGCGGGAGTTTTTAAAGTTGTTTATTGGGCTATTGAAATATAGTCTCATAGATTCAATTTTTAAAACCCACGAATAATTGGGGTAAATTTTTTCTAGAGAAAAAGCGTGTTGGGTCCCGACAAAAAACCATCTGAAAAGAGTAGTTGGGGTCGTTAGCCGGCGGCCTTTATACGGCTTGGGAATTGGAGGTGCTGTAATGCCTGAAGTTTAAAAAGGGAGATATTTTCGCGTTAAACCCGGAGGTGGAAACCCCTCATTTTTAAAGAAAAGACGGAGGGTTTGAACCTCCACCCTCAAGTGGGGGAGGGGGTTTTGAGCAGGAAATAGGCCTCCCCCCTGACCCCCTCCCATCAAAGGAGCCCCCAAAAGAGTCAATAAGACACTCTATTGGGGCCCTGTTCCTTTGGGGAAGAGCACTTGGGCCCTTTTTATGGGAATGGGGGCTACTTCAATTTCCTTCAATCATTTGATGCCCCGCTTTTGCAAATTCGTACTCGACATTTACTTTCCAAAAAGGGGGAAATGCCCGTTTCCCCAAATTTCATCAATTCCCCCAGGGGTTTTCGCTATATCAGCCTGGGGGGAAAAAAAAATGGCAGGTTACATTTCTTTTGAGGAAAACACAATGTTTGTCTCTAGGCCCATCGCGGTAATTTTTGAGGTAGTTTGGGAAGAATGAATGGGAAAAGTGTTGGGAAACCCCGGAATGAGGGTTGGGTTTTACTTGGGGGGTGACATTTATTTTCAAAAGGGGTAGGGGAAAAACCACGTAGGGAAATCTGCAAAAAAGGCGGGCTCGGAAGCTTTCCCGCCCCTTTGAAAAAAATCCCCCTTTTCTCCCAAAGTAGAGGTTTGGGGGACACCCCTACAAGGCAAATTGCGCTTTAAATTTAAATTTTGCTCCACTTTTTGGACTGTCTGACCCCCCCTTCCCCCGTTTTACCACCCTTTCCGGGAAAAAAGAAACGAGCAAGACGGGCCCCTCCCCCCTCCCGGCCACAGCCTAGACAGTTCTTCCATTTCAGGGAGTGCTTTTACCCGGGGGGATGTGGGGCAGCCTTACTGTTATGTACAAAGCTAATGTTGCAAAGATACCACACTTGGCCCCACTTCGTGGTCAGCGAGAAGAGAGCTTCTACACAACAAGACGGGCAGCGAACAGCAGCTACGCTTTGGTTGTATCCTTCTCAAGAATATCACTACATCTGAAATCATTCGTTACTAAAATGACCCGAGTTTGGAACGTGTCCGCACAGCACAATGACAATGACGAAATAATGTCAATTGAGTAGATGAAATATCTGGCCCACAGACGGCTTCAACTGCATCCTATTCCCTGTTTGTAAGTTACATAACAATAAAATGGCTTTCAGATGAACTGATGCAAGCAACAGCTCTCAGCTCGCAAATAAAGTTAAGGGACTTTCAACATAACCCCGTAAAATCATTGTAGAAATAATGATAAAAAATCACTCTATCTATCTATCTATCTCTGTCTCTTTCTCTCTCTCTCTCCTCCAAACACACACACACACACACACACACACACACACCAGGACAATGTCAATAAACGTAAGTTAGCCTCCAGATAGGGACACAAAAATGCGCTCAGTCAGATTACCGGTACAATTATCTCTCACAATGAGTGTTGGGCTAGCGCTGATCAGCGGCTAACTGATGGCAAATGGACAGGACGTGTTTCAGGTCTCTCCTCTTTCACGATAAATGCCAGATTATCCTCGTAAACACCGGCACGACTTTCACATTAACACTAAATAATCTGTGTAGTTCCATCAATGGAGGTAAGAGTGAAACATGAGATTGATTCACTTTGAAATGCTTGTCAAAATACATTTGTAACTTTACGTATGATTAAACTGGTATAACTTTTAATATACACGATGGCTAGTGAAGTCCAATAAACACCTGTCAGCGCTGAGAGACAACACACAATATAACATATAATATATTGGCTCTATATTTTCATTTAAAACTAAGGTGCTGAACAGGACCTCATTTGAGGGTCAATATTATGTATTTTATTGTCAACGTGTAGGTTATTTCTTGCACATTGCACACACACAAACACAATCACATACACACACACACACACATATATATGTATATATATATATACATATAATATATATATATACTATATATATATATATAATATATATATATATATATATATATTATATATATATATATATATATATATATATATATAATATATATATATATATATATATATATATATATACAATAAGATCACAGTAAACAGGTGATACCACAATAGGCAAAACAACCACTATGAACAAATAGTGAACTTCCAAGAATTTTCGTGATTTATTATATCAACTCATAATTTCTTAATAAAGGAAGAAATCACAAAAATGCTTGTAATATTACCAATTTTCACTGTGAGTATTGTGAATATTAACAATATCACCTGTTTCCTGTGATCGTACAGTAGATTAAAATGAAAAATCAGTCTCCAGCTGAGGCAGACATTTTTCAACATGGTTTATATGACCCGCGACAGAGAAACGTAGGTAGTATTAGCAGTAGTAATGGTAGAAGTAGAAGTAGTAGTAGAAGTCGTAATAAGAGTAGTAGCAGTAGTAGTAGTAGCAGAACTAGTAGTAGTAGTAGCAACAGCATTAGTAGTAGTAGCGGTAGCAGCAGCAGCAGTTGTAACATTAGTTGTAACATTTACCCTACCACTTGGACCACTAATCTCTCACAAACACACTAAAACATACACAACAACAAAAATACAATCAACTCACAATAAAAAGCAACGAACACAAACACTCGACACCCAAACACAACCAAGCCAACTTAAATTAACCAGCATCACTACAAAACATCCTCTTTATTATTAAAGTCAAAAGATACTCTGCAAAGAGAGCACAAAGCAGTAAGGTACACGTCAACTCAGGATGCTTGTCAACACAACACTGAGAGATGGAGCGCTCTCACTAGCAGGTATAGGCTGCCATTATTCTCCTCTGTTCTCTCAACCTTTGTCTAATTATCGTTTAGAGTTGTATAAACACTGCAGCACAAAGTTGAACTTCAAGTACCATGTTGGAGAGAGAGAGAGAGAGAGAGAGAGAGAGAGAGAGAGAGAGGAGAGAGAGAGAGAGAGAGAGAGAGAGAGAGAGAGAGAGAGAGAGAGAGAGAGAGAGAGAGAGAGAGAGAGAGAGAGAGAGAGGAGAGAGAGAGAGAGAGAGAGGAGAGAGAGAGAATGAACATAAAACATTACAACAATAATAATAATAATAATAATAATAATAATAACAATAATAATAATAATAATAATAATAATAATAATAATAATAATAATAATATAATAATAATAAATTATTATTATTATTATCATTATTATCATATTATTATTATTATTATTCTATTATTATTTTAAATGCATGCATGGGAAGGGGAGAGCTAAACCCGTTGGGTTATACAGCGCCTGGGGGAAGGACTGGTAATATGGTTGTATCCAAGGAAAGGAAGGTCATGATCAGTTTCTGGGATCAAGAGCCCCCCTTACAGGCATCAGTAAATTTCCTTTGGGGTATTACAAGAAGCTGACTTCAGTTCTTTCGATAAAGAGCCCATCACTGACATCAAGGCCGGGAGAGAGGCGCGCACAACACCACACACACACACACAGACACACACACACACACACACACATACACACACACACACACACACACACACACACACACACACACACACACACACATGCACAGATAAGAAGGGAGGCCCAAAGACAATATGAAAACGACATAGCAGCGAAAGCCAAATCTGACCCGAACTGTTATACAGCCACATCAGGAGAAAACAACATCAAGGACCAGTAATCAGGCTAAGGAAGGAAGGAGAGAGACAACAAGAAATGACCGTGAAGTAGTGAGGAACTCAACAAGAGATTCAAAGAGGTTCACAGAGGAGACAGAAGGGGCTCCAGAAAGACGGAGGGGTGGGGCCACACATCACAAGTGTGACACAGTGCAAAACAACGAGGAAGAAAGTGAAGGGCTTCAGAGTGACTAGATACCTCAAAGGCAATGGGGCCAGATAACATCTCCCCATGGGTCCTGAGAGAGGGAGCAGAGGCGCTATGTGTACCCCTAACAACAATATTCAATACATCTATCGAAACAGGGAGATTGCCTGAGGCATGGAAGACAGCAAATGTAGTCCCAATCTTTAAAAAAGGAGACAGACATGAAGCACTAAACTACAGACCAGTGTCACTGACATGTATAGTATGCAAAATCATGGAGAAGATTATCAGGAGAAGAGTGGTGGAACACTTAGAAAGGAATGATCTCATCAACAGCAGCCAACATGGTTTCAGGGACGGGAAATCCTGTGTCACAAACCTACTGGAGTTCTATGACATGGTGACAGCGGTAAGACAAGAGAGAGGGGTGGGTGGATTGCATATTCTTGGACTGTAAGAAGGCGTTTGACACAGTTCCACACAAGAGATTAGTGCAAAAAAAACTGGAGGACCAAGCAGGGATAACAGGGAAGGCACTACAATGGATCAGGGAATATTTGTCAGGAAGACAGCAGCGAGTCATGGTACGTGGCGAGGTGTCAGAGTGGGCACCTGTGATCAGCGGGGTCCCACAGGGGTCAGTCCTAGGACCAGTGCTCTTTCTGGTATTTGTGAACGACATGACGGAAGGAATAGACTCTGAGGTGTCCCTGTTTGCAGATGACGTGAAGTTGATGAGAAAAATTCACTCGATCGAAGACCAGGCAGAACTACAAAGGGATCTGGACAGGCTGCAGACCTGGTCCAGCAATTGGTTCCTGGAGTTCAATCCCACCAAGTACAAAGTCATTAAGATTGGGGAAGGGCAAAGAAGACCGCAGACGGAGTACAGTCTAGGGGGCCAGAGACTACAAACCTCACTGAAGGAAAAAGATCTTGGGGTGAGTATAACACCAGGCACATCTCCTGAAGTGCACATCAACCAAATAAATGGTGCAGCATATGGGCGCCTAGCAACCCTCAGAACAGCATTCCGACATCTTAATAAGGAATCGTTCAGGACCCTGTACACCGTGTACGTTAGGCCCATATTAGAGTATGCGGCACCAGTTTGGAACCCACACCTAGCCAAGCACGTAAAGAAACTAGAGAAAGTGCAAAGGTTTGCAACAAGACTAGTCCCAGAGCTAAGAGGTATGTCCTACGAGGAGAGGTTAAGGGAAATCAACCTGACGACACTGGAGGACAGGAGAGATAGGGGGGGACATGATAACGACATACAAAATAATGAGAGGAATTGACAAGGTGGACAAAGACAGGATGTTCCAGAGATTGGACACAGTAACAAGGGGACACAGTTGGAAGTTGAAGACACAGATGAATCACAGGGATGTTAGGAAGTATTTCTTCAGCCACAGAGTAGTCAGTAAGTGGAATAGTCTGGGAAGCGATGTAGTGGAGGCAGGATCCATACATAGCTTTAAGCAGAGGTATGATAAAGCTTCACGATCAGTGAAGAGGCGGGGCCAGGAGCTCGGACTCAACCCCTGCAACCTCAACTAGGTGAGTACACACACACACACACACACACACACACACACACACACACACACACACACACACACACACGCACACACACACTCACACACACACACACACACTCACACACACACACACCCACACACACACACACACACACACACACACACACACACACACACACACACACACACACACACACACACACACACACACACACACACACACACACACACACACACATATTATCTTTGTTAATTTTCCATGACAGCGGAAATTAACTCGTCGAAGGAATAAACAGAATCCATTTACCCACTGCAAGAAATGTGTTGCTTGCAGGAACCTTCTCTCTCTCTCTCTCTCTATCTCTCTCTCTCTCTCTCTCTCTCTCTCTCTCCTCTCTCTCTCTCTCTCTCTCTCTCTCTCTCTCTCTCTCTCTCTCTCTCTCTCTCTCTCTCTCTCTCTCTCTCTCTTTCTCTTTCTCTCTCTCTCTTGGGACTTCAAAGCATTTACAAATAAGGGAAATTCGGATATTTCTGTTTGATTTTTCCTGTTTTGCTGGCTATGTATTAGGTGAGGCGGGTCAGGGATTTTCTGGCATTAATGCGTAGAGAGCGATGAATAGGAAGAAGGAAGAAGAGTAAGATGTAGAGGAAGAAGATCAAGAAGCAGAGGAAGAATAGTAAATAGAGAAAAAAAAGAGTAAAGGACTGGTTAAGCAAAAAAAAAAAAAAGATATTTCTCATGGTTAGTTGGTTACTGATTTGGTGATGGGAGAGGGCGTCAGCCTCGCCTATATTAATAGTATACAGTACTGACTAGTTGAAAAAGCAAAGCAGGTGTCCCTCATGGGTGTGTTTATTGTGATGTTTCGCCAGCCAATGGCTTCATAACAAAATATTCAGGTGTTGTACATGTTTTATTGATTATCTGTGCTGGTTAGGTTTCTCCATGCAAGATTACTCTGGCAAGTGGCTTGTCAGTACTAAATGTTCTTTCATTCTGTTCTGTTATGTTGAAGGTCTGTGGTGTTTAACGCTATCAACCGACACATTCACTCCAACCATGTCCCTTTCTTACTTAATCTTACATGTGGACGTGAAAAAAACAGACACACAACTCTCCGGAGAACACAGACAGCAACTAAAATATCTTATTTACTTTCTGATAGCCACAATGACAGCACAACTTGAGTAAGTCATGATCTCTGAAACAATAAAATCTAAACCATGGTTGTGAGATCTCTCCACTATGTACAGAGCAGAAAACAGCCAAAACATTAACCCAGTTCCTACGAGCTACCAAACAACTGGGCGATATCTATACACAAGCACTCACACAGTTTTTCCACTCAACAGAAGCAAGAGGAACACTAGGACGTTGATTCCCACAACAAGCAACTACATTGACTACAGATATCACTGAACTAACACTTCTACGGTCACAAACGTAACAACTTGGACAGACATCAGCATAAGTAATCTCTGTGTAAACTGCACTTATTATCCTTAAGAAGAAACCATAGTTCTGTTTAGCCCCTCAAGAAAATCGTATTGCTAAGCTAGAGGTGAAATTCTTGGACCATCGCAGGACGAACTGTTGCGAAAACATTTGCCGAGGATGTTTTCATTAATCAAGAGAGAAAGTTAGAAGATCAAAGGCGATCAGATACCGCCCTAGTTCTAGTGGGTACAGTGGTGCCCTAGTGGGTACAGTGGTGATCTAGCGGGTACAGTAGTGATCTAGCGAGTACAGTGGTGATCTGGTGAGCACCCTTTTAATCTAGTGGGCACAATGGTGGTCTAGTGGTTACAGTGGTGGTTTAATGGGTACAGTGATGATTTAGTGAGTGCAGTTCTTGTCCAGTGGGCACAGTGGTGGTCTAGTTTGTATAGTGGTGGTCTGGTGGTTACAGTGGGGATCTAGTGGGCACAATTCTAGTCTAGTAGTACAGTGGCGATCTGGTGAGTACATTTCTATTCTAGTGGGGACAGTGGTGGTCTAGTGGATAAAATGATGGCCTAGTGGTGGCAGTGGAAGTTTACTAGATACGGTGAACTAGTGAGCATAGTGTTAGCGTTGAACCAAGCTCCAGTTCCTTGAATCAAGAACCCTTTACCAGAAACATGGCAGCCTCCATTGACGAGGTGAACTAAATGATATTAATTACAGGACGTGAATCATGGACCATGAATTATGAAATATACTTTACGAATTATGCTCCCAGCAGGTGGAATTGTGTTATGTGAATTGTCACGTGGACGTTTGGAATATGATTTATACAATGAGGATATAAATAGGATTTATATGATTGGGATTTATATGGTTTGGATTTGTTGTGTGTGATTCATGGATCAGTTGATATTTCACCTCGTCTCTTCTGTTTGTAACGTATATTCGCTGTGAGGTGCATAACTGTGTATATTCATCGTGAAGTATATAAATCTACGTATATATACCGACAGGTGTATAGCTGTGTATAACAGAAAATGTATATCTGTGTACGGTCAACTTGAAGGGTATATATATCTCAGTGTAAATACACAGAGATGTATATCTCTGTGGTTATTATACTGAGAGGCTTATGTCTCAGCCTATATACACGGCTTATCTATCTATCTATCTATCTATCTATCTATCTATCTATCTATCTATCTATATATATATATATATATATATATACATATTATATATATATATATATATATATATATATATATATATATATATATATATATATATATATATATATATATATATATATATAATAACATTATTTAATTGAATATATTTTCTAAGGTGCAAATTACATTTTATATTACATATATGCACTGTAAATGTAATTTTGAGATCAGATTTAAAGTTTCCTGTATTTTTTAACGTCTAGAGTTACGAAAAAGAACAATAATAAGAGAAATAAAATGGCAGTAAAAAATGTATGGTGTATATTAGTTTGTGGTAAATTAATTGTTGCGGTCGAGATAGAAAGTGATGATGGTGGTGGTGGTGGTGGTGGTGGTGGTGGTGTGGTGGTGGTGGTGGTGGTGGTGGTGGGTGGGTGATGATAGGTTGTGCTGGTAGTGATGGTGGTGGTGATGATGATAGGGTGTAATGGTTGTGGTGGTGGTGGTGATACGTTGTGATGGTAGTGGTGGTGATGGTGATAGGTGTGGTGGTAGTGGTGGTGACAGCTTGTGGTGGTGGTGGTTGTAATAGCGCTGGTAGTTGTGGTAGAGGTGGTACTAGTGCTGAAATTCAAGCAGGTATTTAAGAGTGCTGCAGTCAGCCCCTGGTGGCAGACAAATAGCCTGTCTCCAACAAACTACGCCTTCCGCTACATCATACAACTAAATGCACCTTCCACTGTATCATACAACAAATCTCTTTATACTGCTGTACTAAATATACGACTTTGTGAATTTATGTGTGTGTACTCGACTAGCTGTACTCACCTTGTTGTGGTTGCATGGGTCGAATCATGGCTACTGGCCCCGCCTGTCAGTTAATAGAAAACGGTCAATGTAAACTCCTGTATTACTTATTCTTAAAACTTTTTATTGGACATGCAGTGGTACCAGGCACCTGATGTTTGAAGCATTGATGCCAAGTGGACTAAGGCATCTCGGAATTTTTACAGACTTTTCGGAAGGATTGCTAAAATATCGGGGAGTCGATCCCCGGCTATATATATAATATATATATATATATATATATATATATATATATATATATATATATATATATATATATATATATATATATATATATATATATATATATATATATATGTAGATAGATAGATAGATATAGATATATGTGTAGAAGAGAGGGAGACTACTTCCCAGTAAAAGTAGGTCTTAGACAGGGATGTGTAATGTCACTATGGTTGTTTAATATATTTATAGATGGGGTTGTAAAAGAAGTAAATGCTAGGGTGTTCGGGAGAGGGGTGGGATTAAATTATGGGGAATTAAATACAAAATGGGAAGTGACACAGTTGCTTTTTGCTGATGATACTGTGCTTATGGGAGATTCTAAAGAAAACTTGCAAAAGTTAGTGGATGAGTTTGGGAGTGTGTGTAAAGGTAGAAAGTTGAAAGTGAACATAGAAAAGAGTAAGGTGATGAGGGTATCAAATGATTTAGATAAAGAAAAAATGGATATCAAATTGGGGAGGAGTATGGAAGAAGTGAATGTTTTCAGATACTTGGGAGTTGACGTGTCGGCAGATGGATTTATGAAGGATGAGGTTAATCATAGAATTGATGAGGGAAAAAAGGTGAGTGGTGCGTTGAGGTATATGTGGAGACAAAAAATGTTATCTATGGAGGCAAAGAAGGTATTACAACCCAGGAGTCCAAATGGCCTGTTATCTTGGGTGTAAAGGGAGCAAAATAAACAGAACAGAAAAGTTTTGACTTATATTATCCTTCACCAATTTAGAACAGCAATATGTACACTATATACACTATGTACAGTGATAGGTATTAGTGCACTCCACGGTAAGCAAGGCAGAACAGAAGCCACAAGAGAGCAGACCGTGCTTCAACCAGCTCTAGAATGGGAATGACAAGGGCAGACAGGAGAGTGGTACCCACATAACCTCTGCGATTGCCAAAACCATCTTCTTATTGGCTGGAACCTGGTTACTAGTTGAACGATGGGGCCCCATCGTCAACTCTTAGTCACCTGGTTCGCTGGTTGGGGGAGATGAGGTGTGTACATGCTCCGAATAAAGGTTACGTACTCTTTGCATGCCACAGAAGGGAATGTATGAAAGTATAGTAGTACCAACACTCTTATGTGGGTGTGAAGCTTGGGTTGTGAATACAGCAGCGAGGAGACGGTTGGAGGCAGTGGAGATGCCCTGTCTAAGGGTAATGTGTGGTGTAAATATTATGCAGAAAATTCGGAGTGTGGAAATTAGGAGAAGGTGTGGAGTTAATAAAAGTATTAGTCAGAGGGCTGCAGAGGGTTGTTGAGGTGATTTGGTCATTTGGAGAGAATGGATCAAAGTAGAATGACATGGAGAGCGTATAAATCTGTAGGGGAAGGAAGGCGGGGTAGGGGTCGTCCTCGAAAAGGCTGGAGGGAGGGGGGTAAAGGAGGTGTTGTGGGCGAGGGGCTTTGACTTCCAGCAAGCGTGCGTGAGCATGTTAGATAGGAGTGGATGGAGACAAATGGTATTTGGGACCTGACGAACTGTTGGAGTGTGAGCAGGGTAATATTTAGTGAAGAGATTCAAGGGAACCGGTTATTTTATATAACCGGACTTGAGTCCTGGAAATGGGACGTACAATGCCTGCATTCTGAAGGAGGGGTTCTGGATATTAGCAGTTTGGAGGGATATATTGTGTATCTTTATACGTATATACTTCTAAACTGTTGTATTCTGAGCACCTCTGCAAAAACAGTGATAATGTGTGAGTGTGGTGAAAGTGTTGAATGATGATGAAAGTATTTTCTTTTTGGGGATTTTCTTTCTTTTTGGGTCACCCTGCCTCGGTGGGAGACGGCCGACTTGTTGAGAAAAAAAATTATGTATACAGAGAGAGAGAGAGGAGAGAGAGAGAGAGAGAGAGAGAGAGAGAGAGAGAGAGAGAGAGAGAGAGAGAGAGAGAGAGAGAGAGAGAGAGAGAAAGAGAGAGAGAGAGAGAACTAACTTTAAAACACTCTTCTTTATGGGGATTTTATTTACGAAAAACTACAGTAAAAATGAGCCAAAGAATTGACAATAAAAATCATTTTATTTTAAAAGCTTAGCAGATGCTCTTCCCAGCCCCCACGTAGTGGCGACAGCCCCGGTCTTCCCAGCCCCCACGTAGTGGCGACAGCCCCGGTCTTCCCAGCCCCCACGTAGTGGCGACAGCCCCGGTCTTCCCAGCCCCCACGTAGTGGCGACAGCCCCGGTCTTCCCAGCCCCCACGTAGTGACGACAGCCCCGGTCTTCCCAGCCCCCACGTAGTGGCGACAGCCCCGGTCTTCCCAGCCCCCACGTAGTGGCGACAGCCCCGGTCTTCCCAGCCCCCACGTAGTGGCGACAGCCCCGGTCTTCCCAGCCCCCACGTAGTGACGACAGCCCCGGTCTTCCCAGCCCCCACGTAGTGGCGACAGCCCCGGTCTTCCCAGCCCCCACGTAGTGGCGACAGCCCCGGTCTTCCCAGCCCCCACGTAGTGGCGACAGCCCCGGTCTTCCCAGCCCCCACGTAGTGGCGACAGCCCCGGTCTTCCCAGCCCCCACGTAGTGGCGACAGCCCCGGTCTTCCCAGCCCCCACGTAGTGGCGACAGCCCCGGTCTTCCCAGCCCCCACGTAGTGACGACAGCCCCGGTCTTCCCAGCCCCCACGTAGTGGCGACAGCCCCGGTCTTCCCAGCCCCCACGTAGTGGCGACAGCCCCGGTCTTCCCAGCCCCCACGTAGTGACGACAGCCCCGGTCTTCCCAGCCCCACGTAGTGACGACAGCCCCGGTCTTCCCAGCCCCACGTAGTGACGACAGCCCCGGTCTTCCCAGCCCCCACGTAGTGGCGACAGCCCCGGCCTTCCCAGCCCCCACGTAGTGGCGACAGCCCCGGTCTTCCCAGCCCCCACGTAGTGGCGACAGCCCCGGTCTTCCCAGCTCCCACGTAGTGGCGACAGCCCCGGTCTTCCCACCCCCCACGTAGTGGCGACAGCCCCGGTCTTCCCAGCCCCCACGTAGTGGCGACAGCCCCGGTCTTCCCAGCCCCCACGTAGTGGCGACAGCCCCGGTCTTCCCAGCTCCCACGTAGTGGCGACAGCCCCGGTCTTCCCAGCCCCACGTAGTGGCGACAGCCCCGATCTTCCCAGCCCCCACGTAGTGACGACAGCCCCGGTCTTCCCAGCCCCCACGTAGTGACGACAACCCCGGTCTTCCCAGCCCCCACATAGGGTCGACAGCCCCGGTCTTCCCAGCCCCCACATAGTGACGACAGCCCCGGTCTTCCCAGCCCCCACATAGTGACGACAGCTCCAGACCTTCAGCTCACTGTCTGGGTCGATAAAAATTGGTCTGGATAATACTAGGGGAGTCAACCCTTAGTATTATCCGAATCGCTTTAAGACAGTGGGTGTAGAAAGTCACACCCACAACCCATCATTTCTCCTACCTCCCTTCTTCATCCTCTACCTCCATCGTCCCCTCCATCTTCCCCTCCATCTTCCCATCCATCTTCCCCTCCATCTTCACCTCCGTCTTCATCCCCCCCCCTCCCTCCACGTCTCTCTAGTCCCCCTATCAAGTCCCTGGACTCTTTATGCTCAAGTAATACAAGATACAAGGTGTCGAGAGAGGTAAAAAGAATAGAATAAGAAATGGAAGAAAGAGAAGGTAAAGGTAGATAGAGAAAAATAATGGGACCGAAGAAATAGGGAAGATAAGGCTGCCAATTTTCCTATTTAAATTATCACTGTCTTGAAATAGTGTTATTAATAATAGGGTTAAATCTCTGGTATCTCAGGTGTGTTCCGCTGGCTTGAGGCTTCAGTTCTCAAGAATAATGCTCCATGTGAGTCATTCCTGGCCCTCTGGCCGCAGCCTGAGTGACTCAGGAGGTTTTCTGGTGCGGATTGAATGATAGTCGTAGTTATCGTTGAAGTAGTAATAGACGTGTTAGTAATGGTTGTAGTAGAATTCGTAGTACTAGTTGTAGCAGTAGTACATGTCATAGTAGTGGTAGTAGTTGTAGTAATGGAAGTAGTAGTAGTAGTAGTAATAGTAGAAGTAGTACTAGTACTAGGTGTTGTAGTTATTATTGGTGTTGTCTAGTAGTGGTAGTAGTAGTAGTGGTGGTGGGAATAGTAAAAGCAGTAGTAGTAACAGTAGTAGTAGTAGTAGTATTAGCAGTAATAATAATAATAATAATAATAATAATAATGATAGTAATAATAATAATAATAATAATAATAATAATAATATTAATAATAATAATAATAATAATAATAATAATAATAATAATTTTTTATTTACTACAAGTACATATACAAGGTATACAGTCCTAGCTGACATCAATAACATACTACTATATACCAAGCCGCTTGTTATGCAGAGCATTTCGGGCACATTAGGTCAGTTTTATACCGGGACGCGACCCACACCAGTCGACTAACAGCCAGGTACCCATTTTACTAATGGGTGAACATAGACAACCGGTGTAAGGAAACACGTCCGATGTTTCCACCCCTTTGCCGGAAATCGAACCCGGACCCTCACCGTGTGAAGCGAGAGTTTTTGCCACCAGACCACGGGCCACCGTAATAGTAGCAGTGGTAGCAGTTAGTAGTAGTAGTTGTTGTTGTTGTTGTTGATGTTGTTGTTGTTGTTGTTGTTTAGTCTTGGTAGTAGTAGCAGCAAAAGTAGTAGCAGTAACAGTAGTAGCAGCAGCAGCATCAACAGTGACATCAATAGCATTTTTAATAGTTTTACCCAAATGAAGGTTCAGTGATGACAGTCTCTCATCAACTGAATGATGATTCCGCCCACGGCCATACATTAGCTCTTTCAACATTCACGTGTCCCCGCATTCACTAATTAACATTAGCAAATTGTAGCAAATCCTGCATAGTGTATGAAGTACCATTAACTAAGGTTCATATAATGTGTTTGTACTGTTTATAAATAATAATGATATTTATATTGCATTACTGTAATCTACTGTATTTTAAAATACACTATAGGAGAGTGAGTTAACCTTCTCCACACACGGTAGAGTTGCGAAGAGAAACTTAAGGTATCACTGGAGCAACTTTTCGCTCTGTGTGGATCTTCATATCTGGTACAGTATTACAAAGAGCGAAAAGTTGTCCCGGTAAACATTTGTTCTACAAAAAACTATATGGTTATAACTATGACCATAAAGTTTAAAGTGGTGGACTGGTATGCCAGTGGAAGGCCTCGGTCAGATGATCATAAGCTCCAACGGCGAGTCATCATCTGACTAAGACCGGCGTCAGGAAGCACTAGTCCTGTTTTCTGACAAACCTTCCCTAACCTAATCTAACATTCTCTTGGAGTTGCTACTCCAGCCTGCCACATATCCGATCAGCATTTAAGAAAACTAGCCACCATTTCCATCATTCTAACCAAAACCACCACCACTTCCATCATTCTAACCAAAACCACCACCACTTCCATCATTCTAACCAAAACCACCACCACTTCCATCATTCTAACCAAAACCACCACCACTTCCATCATTCTAACCAAAACCACCACTACTTCCATCATTCTAACCAAAACCACCACCACTTCCATCATTTTTAACCAAAACCACCACCACTTCCATCATTCTAACCAAACCACCACCACTTCCATCATTCTAACCAAAACCACCACTACTTCCATCATTCTAACCAAAACCACCACCATTCCATCACTCTAACCAAAACCACCACCATTTCCATCACTCTAACCAAAACCACCACCATTTCCATCATTCTAACCAAAACCACCACCACTTCCATCATTCTAACCAAAACCACCACTACTTCCATCATTCTAACCAAAAACCACCACCATTTCCATCACTCTAACCAAACCACCACCATTTCCATCACTCTAACCAAAACCACCACCACTTCCATCATTCTAACCAAAACCACCACCATTCCATCACTCTAACCAAAACCATCACCACTTCATCATTCTAACCAAAACCACCACCACTTCCATCATTCTAACCAAAACCACACCACTTCCATCATTCTAAAACCCAAAACCACCACCACTTCCATCATTCTAACCAAAACCACCACCATTTCCATCATTCTAACCAAAACCACCACCACTTCCATCATTCTAACCAAAACCACCACCATTCCATCATTTTAACCAAACCCACCACCACTTCCATCATTCTAACCAAAACCACCACCACTTCCATCATTCTAACCAAAACCACCACTACTTCCATCATTCTAACCAAAACCACCACCATTTCCATCACTCTAACCAAAACCACCACCATTTCCATCACTCTAACCAAAACCACCACCATTTCCATCATTCTAACCAAAACCACCACCACTTCCATCATTCTAACCAAAACCACCACTACTTCCATCATTCTAACCAAAACCACCACCATTCCACACTCTAACCAAAACCACCACCATTTCCATCACTCTAACCAAAACCACCACCACTTCCATCATTCTAACCAAAACCACCACCATTTCCATCACTCTAACCAAAACCATCACCACTTCCATCATTCTAACCAAAACCACCACCACTTCCATCATTCTAACCAAAACCATCACCACTTCCATCATTCTAACCAAAACCACCACCACTTCCATCATTCTAACCAAAACCACCACCATTTCCATCATTCTAACCAAAACCACCACCACTTCCATCATTCTAACCAAAACCACCACCACTTCCATCACTCTAACCAAACCACCCCCATTTCCCATCACTCTAACCAAAACCACCACCACTTCCATCATTCTAACCAAAACCACCACCACTTCCATCATTCTAACCAAAATCACCACCACTTCCATCATTCTAACCAAAACCACCACCATTTCCATCATTCTAACCAAAACCACCACCATTTCCATCACTCTAACCAAAACCACCACCATTTCCATCACTCTAACCAAAACCACCACCATTTCCATCATTCTAACCAAAACCACCACCACTTCCATCATTCTAACCAAAACCACCACCACTTCAATCATTCTAACCAAAAACAAATGTGTCGTCCATAGCAACCATCATGTGTAACCGCTGGGTATCTTGACTGTGGCTGGTAAAGATACCCAGGAACGGGTTCGGGTTTCAACCCATAGAGACCGATTCCTAGCACTGGCCTGTGAGTTTTACGACTCTCTTGCCATGGTTTGTTAACCAGGTGTTGCACGTGGGTTTTATTCTTAAATAGACAGACCAGCAACTTCATGTCAGCATCCGTAGTTACTTTTTCTTGCTTGAGGCCAAACTAGAAAGAATTACAAATATTTTGGTTAGTTATAAATAACTAATTTCCTGGTATTGTCTAGTGTTTTTATTTCTGCTTTCATTTCTTGCAATGAAGATATGACTCGTGGAGTCCATGCAGCGTTTGGGAAAAGGTGAAGCAATCAGATTCGATCAAAGAGAGAAGTGGCTCATTTCTTTGAATCAAGAGCTCCTTAACGGTATCTAGGCACCTTCCATGAACTGGAATACACACTAACTGTATTTATATTTTGAGTTCTCGTATTTTTAACCCACGAGCCGTCTTCCACAGTTTCAGGATGAAAGAGAGGAGAAATGTTCACCGTTCGCGTTCACTCGTTCACTGAGATCGGTTGTGAGGGCACCTTCACCAAAATCAACTTCAATAAGAAAACATACAGTGGGATCAAATCAACCATATCCTTAATGAAACAATCTGAGAAGATATCCTAAACAACATGGATCAGAGCCTTTGTCTAGAAAGAATTAACACTATGGCACTTCAGGTATGCTCAAGGTACATTCCTTTAAGGAAAAAAGAAAAGATGTAAAGTAGAAAGAGAGAGATGCTCCCTCTACAGGCGAAGGAGACGAATCACAGAGTTGCTGAAAGGGGTCAAGTACATCTGAAATACGAAAGGAGGCACTGGTTAGAGAAATAGCAAATATCGAATTAAGCTTAAGGAATCATACAGGAGACTAGAAACACATGAAGAACTTAAAGCCAAAAATGAAAATGAAGAACATACTTCTTTTCTTATGAGAAATCTAGGGCAAAAACCACATCTAGTACTGGACCCCAGCTTGGACGAGATGGGAGTTAATGACAGCAAAGAAATGAGTGAGATCCTGAAGTCCCATTATGACTCAGAGTTTATTGAGCCATTAATCAGACTAAGGATCGACAATCTAAATTAAATTTTTTATGACAGGTACTCAAAATTTGGTTAATTCAAGAATTTTTGATGTTATCCTAACACCAGAGGACTTTGCAAAAGCAATAAATGACATGTCCATCACTCTGCCCCAGGCCTAGACTCATGGAACTCCGTGTTCATCAAGAATTGCAAGAAGCCCCTATCACGTGCCTTTAGCATTCCATGGAGAGGGAGCATGGACACAGGGGTCTTCCCATACTCGCTAAAACAACAGACACACCCCCACTCCACTAAGGTGGCAGTAAAGCAATTGCAAAGAACTGCAGATCGATAGCACTAACGTCCTACATCATAAAAATCTTTGAAAGTGTTCTAAAAACAAGATCAAGACCCACCTACATACCCATAAGTTACATCTATTGTGACTCACGAAATCGTAATGACACGATTACAAACCATACCACGGGTGGGGTTTGAACCCGCGGTCAGAGAGAAATATACCTAGTTGGATAAATCTTATTGAAGCTAGCTGGCCCAGTGGCTAACGCGACGGTCTGGAGTTTGAGACTCTCTGACCGCGGGTTCAAACCTCACCCTTGGTATGGTTTGTTTACATCTGTTGTTCTTGTAGCCATTTACGTAACGTACCATAGGTAACTTGTCTATAACTGCAAAAACGTTTTTCGGTTCACCAATTTCATTTATAACCACCTTTAAAACCTGGACCACTTGATCAAGGGCCTCTGGTGAGCAGTAATTCTCATATCAACCACAAATGCCACTGACGAAGGTCTCGGTAAGTTACTCTTCTATGTAAAGCCTTTTTTCGTTCTCCTAAATGAATTCCTCTGCGTTGCTTCCACCTCCACGACTGTGACAGCTTAGTGACCCAAGAACCTCATCAGATGATGAATCAGACACATGTGCAACACCTGGGTTTATATTATATATATATATATATATATATATATATATATATATATATATATATATATATATTATATATATATATATATATATAATATATATATATATATATATATATTATATATATATATATATATTATATATATATATATATATATATATATATATATATATAATAATATAATATATATATGTGTGTGTGTGGTGTGTGTGTGTGTGTGTGTACTCACCTATTTGTGGTTGCAGGAGTCGAGTCCTAGCTCCTGGCCCCGCCTCTTCACCGGTTGCTACTGGGTCCTCTCTCTTCCCGCTCCATGAGCTTTATCATACCTCGTCTTAAAACTATATATGGTTCTTGCCTCCACTACATCACTTTCTAGGCTATTCCACTGCCTGACAACTCTATGACTAAAGAAATAGTTCCTAATATCTCTCTGACTCATCTGTGTCTGTGTACTCACCTAATTGTACTCACATAATTGTGGTTGCAGGGGTCGAGACTCAGCTCCTGGCCCCGCCTCTTCACTGATCGCTACTGGATCCTCTCTCTCTCTGCTTCCTGAGCTTTGTCATACCTCTTCTTAAAACTATGTATGGTTCCTGCCTGTCTCTGGTGGCCTGGAGGGCTTTGGTGGCCTGGTGGTTAACGCTCTCGTTTCACACGGTGAGGGCCTGGGTTCGATTCCCAGCCAGAGTAGAAACATTGGACGTGTTTCTTTCCACCTGTTGTCTATGTTCCCCATCAGTAAAATGGGTACCTGGGTGTTAGTCGACTGGTGTGGGTCGCATCCTGGGACACTGACCTAAGGAGGCCTGGTCACAGACCGGGCCGCGGGGGCGTTGACCCCCGGAACTCTCTCCAGGTAAACTCCAGGTAAACTACTTCACTTGCTAGGCTATTCCACTTGCTGACAACTCTATGACTGAAGAAATACTTCCTAACGTCCCTGTGACTCGTCTGAGTCTTCAGCTTCCAGTTGTGACCCCTTGTTCCTGTGTCCCCTCTCTGGAACATCCTATCTCTGTCCACCTTGTCTATTCCCCGCAGTATCTTGTATGTCGTTATCATGTCTCCCCTGACCCTTCTGTCCTCCAGTGTCGTCAGTCCGATTTCCCTTAACCTTTCCTCGTACGACATTCCCTTGAGCTCTGGGACTAGCCTTGTGCAAGAAAGGTATAAAATACCGACAATATGAAAGTTAAGACACATGTGCAACATCTGGATATCTTTATTGTAGTAGACGTTTCGCCATCCAGTGGCTTTATCAATACAGATTCTAGGACATAATAGGAAGACAGTAGAACTAATAAAAAAGATGAGGTAATCAGTCCCGGCCGGAGTTAGTTTTACGCTCGTGGGGAGGAAGTCTGGAGCAAAGGCAAGAAGACTGGGCTTTTTATAGGCGCAGTGAATGGACGGGCAGAAACGGGGCATCCGGGTAGGGGGTTTCCCCAGTGGAAAGTAGGTCCTTCCCAAAGCGATGGGTTAGTTGCAGCACCCGGGGGTTTTGAAGGAAAGTTTTTTTTGATTTTCCTTTCTTAAAAACCAAAAAAAATTTCCATGTGTTGGGTTCATTGTTGACTTTTCCCCAAGGGTTTAAATACGACTAGGACTAAAGAAACAGTGAACTTTATACAAAGTGGGGTAACCCCCCCCGGCCAAATTTGTTTACAATCGGGGGGAATTTCTGGGGGAAACAAAATGGGGAAGGGGCTTTGGGATACCACAAGAGGGCAGTCCCTTGGCGGGGAAATTGGGTTTCCCCCCAAAAGCAGGGTTTAGGAGGGGGAAAAAGCAAACCCCGAAAAGACCTGGGCTTTTTAAAATTGGCGGGGAAAAAAATGCGGGGCACGGGGACAGGAATTTTTTTGTAGGGTTTCCCATAGTGGCTTTTCAATCGTTTTGGTTAATTGGAAGCAGTGAAAATCGTGGGGAATGCCCTCGCCGGGAGTTAGTTTTTCCAAGCATGTGGGGGGAAAAAAGTTGGGGAAAAGGAAGAAAAGGGCCCGTTTTTATGGGTAGTGAAGGGGGACGGGCAGCAACGGGGGATTCTTAGGGGGTTTAGGGAAGGGGGCCCTTCCCCCAAAGGGATGGTTATTGGGAACCCTGGGGTTTTGGATGTTTCAACCAAGTTTCGGGTTTTTGAGGGGTCTACAAGGGGCAAGAAAGGGTTTTAAATCCGCATATGGGGGAAACCCACAGTAAAACTGGTTTTAGGATGGTTTTCCCAAAGTGGAAAAAAATTTAGGCTAAATGGGAAAAGGGAAAGTTTAAAAAAAGTGGGGAAAAGCCTGGAGGCCTCTAACAAAAAGATTCCAGATGTTGAAAAGTGTTTTTAATTTAAGGGTTTTTTATACCCTTGAAAATTTAGCACTGCAAATTGGAATCTTTAAAATTTAAAGATTCTTTCGAAATCCCCGCTTTAAATAATTACGGGGGAACCCCCTAAATAATGGGGCCCCCCCGTAACTATATAAAAAGGGGCCCAGTCTTCCCCTTTTGTAGTTTCCCCCACCACGTGTGGAAAAACCCCGGGAGGGAGATTTCCTTTTTAAAAGCCGCCCCAATTTTTTAAAATTTGGAAAGCCAGGGGAGGGAAAAAGTCATTTAAAAAGTACCAGTGGAAAGGTCTTAAAACCAAAGCGATTTTTTTTTTTGCAAAACCTTTTAAAATGTCGGGAATTTTTCGAACCAAGACCTTTTCAGTGCTGAAAAAAATTTGGGAAGGAAAATTCCCCCGGGGAAATTAAGTAGCCCCTTGTGCCCCAACATAGAAAAAAATCTTTTGTTTGCCCCGTTTCCCCGTGCTTTAACAACCCAAGGGAGGGAAAAAAATTAAACGTAAAACTTTTCCAAGTTTTCTGGAAAAAACCCAAATGGAGGCGAAACGTCTATACAATAAAGTACCCAGATTTTTGCCATGTGTCTTAACTTTATATTGTGGGATTTTAAACCTTTCTTGCACAACTTGTCAACACTGCAACATATGGAATCTTGGTTCGAGGACATCTCAAGCCCTTTCCCCGGGCGTGCAACAAACCCCATCGTTTTGGGAAAGGCCTATTCCATGGGGAATCCGCCTACCATCTCCCCTTTCGTCTGCTGCCCGTCCCTCCTGACCCTATAAAAAGCGCCGTCTTCTTCCCTTTGCTCCAGATCTCCTCCACCACGATGCTGTGAACACTAACCCCAAGGGGGGATGATTACTCATTTTTGTATTAGTTTACTGCTTCCTATTATGTCAGAATCTGTTTGATAAAAACCCAGGATGGCAAAAACTCTACTCAATAAAGATATCCGATGTTGCACTTGTTTTAAAACTTTCATATTGTCGGTATTTTATACCTTTCTTGCAAAACTTTCAGACACTGCAACATCATGGAATCTTTGGTTCAGAGGACATCAAAAGCCCTTCTCAGGGTGCTGCAACAAACCCCCTTTGGGAAAGGACTTTTCCACTGGGGAAATCCCCCTACCAGTGATGCCCCGTCCCGCCCGTCCCTTTTCCTGACCCCTTAAAAAAAGGCCAGTTTTTTGCCTTTGCCCCAACTCTCCCCACCAATGCTGTGACACTAACCCCCAAGGCCCGGGGGATTGATTCCCCAATTTTTGTAATAGTTTTACTGTCTTCCTATTATGTCCTAGAATCTGTATTGAAAACCCTGGAGGGCGAAACGTCTACTACAATAAAGATATCCAGATGTTGCACATGTGTCTTAATTTTCATTTTGTCGGTAATTTTTTACCTTTCTTGCACAACTTTAGACACTGCAACATCAGGAATCTTGGTTAGAGGCATTACAAGCCTTCTTCCGGTGCGCAAAAAACCCATCGTTTTGGGAAGGACCTACTTCCACGGGGGAAATCCCGCCTACCAGGGACTGCCTCGTCTGTGCCCGTCCCATTCACTGAGCCTATAAAAAGCGCATCTTCTTGCCTTTGCTCCAGACTCCCCCCACCCGATGCTGTGAACACTAACCCCAAAGGGCCCCGAGGGACTGATTCCTCATCTTTTGAAATTTAGTTCTACTGTTTCCTTTATGTCCTAGAATCGTTGTTTAAAGCCATGGATGGCGAAACGTCTAAACAAAAAAGATATCAGGTGCCATGTGTTTAACTTTCGGGACTACCCTTTTTGCAAACCTTTGTAACTTTCTTAACTTTTTGACGTGCTTGACCAGGGGGGGGGTTCCAGACTGGTTTTTGCATACTCCTATGGGGCTAACATACACAGTGTACAGTGTCTTTAAGATTCCCTTTTTAAGGTTATCGGAACGTATTTCAGGTTTCCGGCGCCCCTATCTGCGCGGTTATTTGGTTTATGTGTGCCTCCGGGGATTTTGTCGGTGTTATGGTCACCCCAAAGGGCTTTCTCCCCGAGTGAGGTCTGTAGCTTTGTCCCCTGCCCATATTTTGTCTGCGGGTTTTTGGGCCCCCCCCAATCTTCATGATTTTGCTTTTGGGCTGGATGAATTGGGCCATTACTGACCACATGTCCAGCCTCCAGGTCTCTTTGCAGTCCTGCCTCATCCTGGGCCCATTTAATTCTTCTCATCAACTTCACGTCATCTGCGAACAGGGACACTTCAGAGTCTATTCCTTCCATCATGTCGTTCACATATATCAAAAATAGCACTGGTCCTAAACTGACCCTGTGGGACCCCGCTCGTAACAGGCGCCCACTGTGATACCTCTTCACGTACCATGACTCGTTGCTCGCCTCCCTGTCAGGTATTCCCTTATCCATTGCAGTGCCCTTCCTTTTACTGTGCCTGATCCTCCAGCTTCTGCACTAATCTCTTGTGGGGAACTGTGTCAAAGGCCTTCCTGCATTTCTAGGAAAACGCAATCTACCCAACCCTCTCTCTCGTGTCTTACTTCTGTTACTTGTCATAAACTCCGGGAGGTTTGTGATACAAGATTTGCCTTCCCAAATGAACCCATGCTGGTTTTCATTTATAATTTTTGTTCCTTTCCAGGTGTTCGACCACTCTCCTCCTGATAATCTTCTCCATGACTTTGCACACAATACATGTCAGAGACACAGGTGTGTAGTTTAGTGCCTCGTTTCTGTTTTCCTTTCTTAATATGGGGACTACATTAGCTGTCTTCCATTTCTCAGGTAGTTGCCCAGTTTCAAGGGATGTGTTGAAGATTGTGGTTAGAGGTACACACAGCATCTCTGCTCCTTCTCTAAGGACCCATGGGGAGATGTTGTCCGGTCCCATCGCCTTTGAGGTGTCAAGGTCACTTAAGAGCTTCTTCACCTCCTCCTCAGTTGTTCGTATGTCATCCAACACTTGTTGGTATATTCCCTCTTGATGTTCCCTTCTGTGCTGTCTTCCCACAGCCCTTCCTGTCTCTACTGTAAAAACTTCCTTAAATCTCCTGTTCAGCTCCTGTGTGTGTGTGTGTGTGTGTTTGTGTGTGTGTGTGTGTGTGTGTGTGTGTGTGTGTGTGTGTGTGTGTGTGTGTGTGTGGTGTGTGTGTGTGTGTGTGTGTGTGTGTGTGTCAGTCGACCATAAAGTCTCACATCCTCGGAGAAGACCTAAAAATGACCCTTAAAAGAAAAACAAAGTCACGCTACTTGGCTATCTAGAGCTATCCTGGGTAATTAACCTCCCGGGTTTACTGATGGGAATAAAGTATTCTCTTTCTCTCGCTCTCTGCTTCTTCTTCTTCTTCTTGTGGCTGAGCTGAAAACCTCAAGACACATACATCAGTCTTTCCCCTCCATTCTAACAGTCGCGATTTCTTTGTGAGAGCCTCTAATTACCTCTCCTTACTCACCCATCAATCTTGATTTGCTTACTTCCCTCTCCATCTCTCTTTCTCCCCATTTGTCCGTCTCCAGTGTCTATTTCTCTCTCTCTCTCTCTCTCCCTCTCTCTCTCCTCTCTCTCCTCTCTCTCTCTCTCTCTCCCCTCTCTCTCTTCTCTCCTCTCTTTTTCTCTCTCTCTCTCTCTCTCTCTCGCTCGCTCGCTCTCTCTCTTTTTTTTTTTTTTTTTTTTTTTTTTTTACACAGGGTTTGACAAGGTTAAGGATCCCTAGCTTTATTGACAGCTATATTACAGGTTAAGGATTCCTAACTTTATTGGCAAGCTAAGAGCTGTTACCTACATCAGCTCATTTGAAAGCATTTTTATTGTTATGAGACATACAAGTACGGGACAGGATGAAGTTGGAGCCATCTGTGGGCCAGCATTTTCATTTGATCAACTGACTTTATCTCGTTGATATCATTATGCTGTACGAATGTGTTCCATACTCGAGTCATCCTGGGTATGTATGATCTCAGATGGAGTGATGTTCTGGAGAAGGGTACAGCCAGAGTGAAGTTGCTGCTTTCTGCCCGTCTTGTGGCATAAAGCTTGTTTCACGCTGTCCTCGAAGTGGATCCAAGTGTGGTATTTTGACAATATTGGCCTTGTACATAACAGTAAGGCACCCACATCCCTCCTATGTTGAAGGCTCTGCTGAAATGACAGATCTATCCAGGATGGGTCCAGGCGAAGAGATGAGACGTCTTGCTCTGTTCTCTACTCTGTCCAGCAGTCGCAGATGAGAGGGGGGGCAGGCAAACCAAGAAAGTGGAGCATACTCAAGGTGTGAGCGTACTTGTGCCTCGTATAGGATCTTGCAACCCCTACTGTCAGCAGATGCGAGATACGGCGAAGTGCTGTAAGCTTCCTGGCTGCCTTGTTTGCAAGATTTACAACATGGTTCTTCATGGTTAGTTTGGAGTCAAATTTCACCCCAAGGATATCAACTTTTTCCCCAGGGCCAACTCCCCCATTCATCCTTACTAGCGCCAGCATACCACAGGGTCCTAAGACATCATCATTTCTTTTTCAGGGAAAATTTATTGCCATCTTTTTCCCCAACTAAATTTCCCAGCGGGGGATTTATGTATTAGGCAGCTGGCATTTCTTCTCTTGGATAATGAATGTCATGTACAGTCGTCTCTTTGCATTGATTCGGGGATGAAGGGGGGGGAAAAGGCGTTGAATAAACATTCCATAAAGTGGACCCAGCACGTTTTCCTTGTGGAACGCTTGCCCCATAGGATGCCTTCTGATTCCGCCCTTTAGGACAATTTAGAGATCTCCCATGAAGGTAACACTGAGGAACATAGCGTAGAGCCGAAATTCCCCATCTTGAAGTTTTCAAGGGGCCCTGTGCCACACCCGGTCAAAAGCCCAATGTCCAGTGCTACCACACAGCTGACTTTGATTCACCAGGACTGGTGCCATTTAGGAAGGGGTTTACAACAATCAGCAGCAAGAAAATTTTTCCTGAACCCAATTGACGACACAAAGAAAGTGAGGGGGAGTAAAAAAAATTTGTCATTTGTCCCAAAATTTGGGGTTTTAAGGGTCTTACCAGGGTTTACAGGGTGACACGGGCTGTAAAAGCTTTATTTTGCTCTGCTCTTCTTTTTTTAAAAGGGGCTACATTTTCCCCTTCCATGGAGAGGGCCTTTACCTGTACTAGGCAGTGCGAAAGATCGATTAAGGGGCTGCTAGCTGGGCTGCACATCTTCTCAACAACTTGGGGTCAACTTGTCTGGCCCCACCTTTTCTTGGGCAAATGATTTAAAAGGGAAACACCCCCTCCGCCTTATTGTCACCACTGACATTTTTGACACAGTTCTTGCAGCTAGCCAAGGAGGGTCCCTTGCTGGATCGGGAAACTTGCTTTTTGGTAGCAAAGTGTTCAGCAAAGAGGTCTCTCTCTCTCTCTCCTCCTCTCTCTCTCCTCCTCCTCTCCTCGCCCCTCTCTCTCTCATCTCTCTCTCTCTCCTTCTCTCCCCTCTTCTCTTCCCTCTCTTCCCCTCTCTCCCCTCTCTCTCTCTCTCGTCTCTCTCTCTCTCTCTCTCCTCTCGCTCGCTCGCTCCCCTCTCTCTCTCTCTCCTCTCTCTCTCTCCTCTCTCTCTCCTCTCTCTCTCTCTCTCTCTCTCTCTCTCTCTCTCTCTCTCTCTCTCTTCCTCTCTCCTCTCTTCTCTCTCTCTCTCTCTTGTCTCTCGTCTCTCTGTCTCTGTCTGTCTGTCTGCCCTGTCTGTCTGTCTGTCCTCTCTCTCTCTCTCTCTCTCTCTCCCCGTCCTCTCTCCTCTCCTCTCCTCTCCTCTCCCCCTCTCTCTCTCTCTCTCTCTCTCCTCTCTTTTCTCTCTCTCTCTGTCTCTGCTCTGTCTCGCCCTCTGTCTCTCTCTCTCTGTCTCTCTGTCTCTCTGCCCTCTGTCTCTCTCTCTCTGTTCTCTCTCTCTCTCTGTCCCCTCTGTCTCTGTCTCTCGTCTCTGTCTCGGTCTCTGTCTCGTCTCTGTCTCTGTCTCTGTCTCTCTGTCTCTGTCTCTGTCTCTCTCTCTGTCTGTCTCTCTCTCTCTTCTCTCTCCTGCTCTCTCTCCTGCCTCTCTCCCTCTCTCTCTGTCTTCTCTCTCTCTCTCCTCTCTCTCTCTCTCTCTCGCTCTCTCTCCTCTTCTTCCTCTCTCTCTCTCTCTCTCTCTCTCTCTCTCTCCTTCTCTCTCCTCTCTCGTCTCTCTCTCTGTCTTCTCTCTCCTCTCTCTTCTCTTCTCTCTCTCGCTCTCTCTCTCTTCTCTCTCTCTCTCTGTCTCTGTCTCTGTCCGTTCTGCCCTCTGTCCTCTCTCGTCTCTCGCTCTCGTTCTGTCCCTCTCTCGTCTCTCTCTCTCTGTCCTCTGTCTCGGCTCCTGTCTCTGTCTCTGTCCTTCTGTCTCGGGCTCTGTCCTGTCTCTGCTCTGTCTCTGCTCTGTCTCTTCTTCCCTTCTTTCTGTCTTCTCTCTCTCTCTTCCTTTCTCCCCTCCTCTCTCTCTCTCTCTCTCTTCTCTCTTTCTCCTCCTCTCCCTGCTCTCTCTCTCCTGTCCCCCTCCCTCTCTCTCCTCTCCCCTTCTCCTCCCTCCTTCCTCTCTCTCCCTCTCTTCTCTCCTCTCCCTTCTTCTCCCCTCCTTTCTGCTCTCTCTGTCTCTCTTTTCTCCCCTCCCCTCTCCCCTCCTCCCCTTCCCCCTCCCCTCTCTCCCTTCTCTCTCTCTGTCCCTCTCTCCTCTCTTCTCTCCTTTCTCTCTCCTCTCTCCCTCTTCTCTCTCTCCTCCTCTCTATTTTCCTCAAAAAAATCATTTTCATTTTTACTTCCTCCAAGTATAAATTTCCCCTCCCTTTTCCCCTTTTTTCCCCCGGGTATTACTTGCTTCAATAACAGTACTAAACCTGAGTAAACATTAAAAAATCGAAAAAAATACAAAAAGTTTTTTTCATAATGTCGATTTTATTTGTGTCGCATAGCAGAAGTAATGGTTTTTCAAAATGAGGGATCCGATTTGAAATCCAACAGTTAATTGGGTCCATTTTTTTAAAAAAACTCTGGGCACTTTGGTACATCTTTGGGAAAAACAAAATTTTTAAAAAAAAATTAAGGTTTTAGACCATGGGGGTAGCTTGTAGATCATGGTGGGAGCTTTTAATCATGGTGGTACTTTGTTGACCATGAGGTAGCTTGTAGATCATGGTGGGGTTTTTTAGACCAGGTGGGAGCTTGTAACCATGAGGACCTTTAGACATGGGGGTAGTTTGGAAAAATTGGGAGCTTGTAACCATGATGGAGCTTGTAGATCATGTGGTAGTTTGTAACCATGGGGTACTTGTAACCATGGGGGTAGCTTGTAGATCATGGGGGTAGTTGAGACCCTGGTAGAGCTTTTTGACCATGGGCACTTTTAACCATGGTGTAGCTTGTAGACCCTAGTGGTACTTGTAACCATGGTGGGGACTTTAGACCATGATGGGAGCATGTAACCATGGGGGTACTTGTAACCGTATGGACTTTAACCTGGGTAGTTTTTTAGACCTATGGAAATTTTAGACCATGGGGGTAGTTTGTAGACCATGGGTTTTAGCTTTTATACCAAGGGATCTTATGATCTTTGTGGGAGCTTGTATCCATGATGGTACTTGTCGACCACATTTAAAAATTGGGTTCAATGCCACCTGTTTTTCCCAGGTGGGGAGATTTTTTTTGCTGATGATAGTAGTGCATAATAGCAGAGTGGTAGTAGTAGTAGTAGTAGTATAGTAAAGATAATAAAATTAAAATATATTACTGTAGTTGCAGTAGTAGTGTTTATAGTACAGTAAAGTAAAGTATAGTAGTTGTGGTAGTAGTGTATAATTGATATGGGAATAAGTAGTATAATAGTAATTTGAGTACGATAGAGTAGTGAAGTATAGTATTTGTAATAGATAAAAATAATAATATAGAGTAGGGTACAGTATTGTAATATAGTAGTAGTATTGTAGTTATAGTGTAGTGGAATGGTAGTATAGTAGCAATAAAAGTAGTATAGTAGTAGTGGGAGATAGTAGTATGACAGTATAATAGTATGACGTAGAATAGTTAGATTCGTAGTGGAATAGTAATAAAAGTAGTATATGGTGGTGGGGGGCAGGAGGAGCCAGCAGCAGGAGGGAAAGAAAAGAGAAGGAAAGGAGGGAGAGAGTAAGAAAAGATCTCAGACGGTACTCCCCGGGGTGAGAGCTTGGGAAAGCCCCAACCTCCACCTTTGCTCGGGGCTCTCCTCGTCTTCTTTTTCCCTTTTTAATTAAACTTTCATCACTTCCCCTTACCTCAGATATGTATTTTGTTCTCCCTCACAAAAATCCCCTTTAAAGGAAAAGGGTTTCCCTTTATGCATTTAAGGGTCTTTTATACTTGGGTAATATTGATAATGGGTTGGGCGAATATTTTTATTAGTGGGTTTTATTTGGACAAGGACCTGCCAAGTATGGGACAGTAGGCCTGCTGCAACGTTCGCCCATTCTTATGTTCTTATGGAACGTTTTGTCACGAGCGACTTCTTTAACCCACTCGTGGCGAAACGTTTCCTTTAATGTACTGTAATATGTATTGGTGCCTTATCCCACACTTATCGGTATCAAAACACAATTTACGTTCCTGATACAATAATTTCCACCTGTTTTCCCCTTCGGTCAGAAATCTGATTACATTCCATTTCCCAGGCGCTGTTGGACCTCCTAGGGGAGAAACACCTGTCTATGGGCACAATAATCTAAATACTGGAATAGCACACGCTAAATTTCCCTTAAAGGCTATAAAAAGAGAAAGGGGGTGAGGATTTACATGCAGGATCTCGTCATTAGAGAATTTCCTGAAACTCTAAAGGGACTAGGCACCCAGGGCGACGGGAGCAAAGTCATGTTTTTGGTCTGTGGAATTCAAAGTTTTCCATGTGTGAAATGGTTGTTGGATTCCCGCCTGCAGTTGACCTATTCTAATGTGCTATTTTTTTGCTTATTTTTTTTTATTGCTTGGAAAAGAGAGTGTGAAATTTTCTGAGTCTTTTTTTTTTGGGGGGGGGGGGGGGGTGAGGGCGGGGGATTAATAATTTCTGAAGTATCAGTGCGAAATATAAATAATTGAGGTGATGATTTAAAGGTGATGCTCGTGGGAAGTGAGTTTATTTTGTTGTGTCGGTGTGGTGGTGGTTGTGAGGCAGAGGGACCTGTCTGCCTGTGTCTGTCTGTCTGCCTCTCTCTCTCTCTCTTTTTTTTTTTTTTTTTTTTTTTACACAGGGTTTGACAAGGTTAAGGATCCCTAGCTTTATTGACAGCTATTTACAGGTTAAGGATTCCTAACTTTATTGGCAAGCTAAGAGCTGCTACCTACATCAGCTCATTTGAAAGCATTTTTATTGTCATGAGACATACAAGTAGGAAACAGGATGAAGTTGGAGCCATCTGTGGGCCAGCATTTTCATTTGATCAACTGACTTTATCTCGTTGACATCATTATGCTGTACGAATGTGTTCCATACTCGAGTCATCCTGGGTATGTATGATCTCAGATGGAGTGATGTTCTGGAGAAGGGTACAGCCAGAGTGAAGTTGCTGCTTTCTGCCCGTCTTGTGGCATAAAAGCTTGTTTCACGCTGTCCTCGAAGTGGATCCAAGTGTGGTATTTTGACAATATTGGCCTTGTACATAACAGTAAGGCCACCCACATCCCTCCTATGTTGAAGGCTCTGCTGAAATGACAGATCTATCCAGGATGGGTCCAGGCGAGAGATGAGACGTCTTGCTCTGTTCTCTACTCTGTCAAGAAGTCGCAGATGAGAGGGGGGGGGCAGGCAAACCAAGAAAGTGGAGCATACTCATGGTGTGAGCGTACTTGTGCCTCGTACAGGATCTTGCAACCCCTACTGTCAAGCAGATGGGAGATACGGCGAAGTGTTGTAAGCTTCCTGGCTGCCTTGTTTGCAAGATTTACAACATGGTTCTTCATGGTTAGCTTGGAGTCAAATTTCACCCCACGGATATGAACTTCTTCTCCAGGTGCCAACATCCTCCCATTCATCCTTACTACTGCACCAGCATTACCATCATGGTGCCTAGAGACAATCATCATTTGCGTTTTCTCAGGTGCAAATGTTACTTGCCATCTATTTCCCCAAGCTGATATAGCTCTCAGCTGGTGATTAATGTAGCTTAGAGCAGCTGGCATTTCTTCTCTTGGATAAGTGAATGTCAGTGTACAGTCGTCTGCATATGCATGTGATTCTGGGATGAGATGAAGAAGGTCGTTGAAGTAGACATTCCATAACAATGGACCCAGCACGCTTCCTTGTGGAACACTTGCCCCAATAGGATGTCTTGCTGATTCCGTTCCATTGAGAACTACACTTAGAGATCTACCATGAGGAGACATAGCGTAGAGCCTGCAATTCCCAGTGCTTGAAGTCTTGCTAAGAGGCCCTGGTGCCACACCCGGTCGAAAGCGCCAGCAATGTCCAGTGCTACCACACAGCTGACTTTGGATTCATCCAGTGACTTGTGCCACTTAGTGGAGAGGTTTAACAACAGATCAGCAGCAGAGTAACCTTTCCTGAAGCCATATTGACGATCACAAAGTAGTGAGTGGTAGTCAAAAAACTCTGTCATTTGTCTTGAGATTATTGTCTCAAGGATCTTACCAGTGATTGACAGGAGTGACACTGGTCTGTAGTTGCTGATTTCTGCTCTGCTCTTCTTTTTGTGAACAGGGACTACATTCGTCTCTTTCCATAGAGAGGGCCATTTACACTACTAGGCAGTGCTGAAAGATGCGAGTTAGAGGTGCTGCTAGCTGGTCTGCACATCTTCTCAACAATCTTGGGCTCAACTTGTCTGGGCCTACAGCCTTTTCTTGGTCAAGCGATTTAAGTAGGAAATGCACCTCCTCCTGCCTTATTGTCACCACTGACAGTTTTGACACCGTTCTTGCAGCTAGCAACCTATTCTACACACAATTGCTCAGGATACAGATTTCTGAAATTTATGAAAACTTCCATTTGTAATACTGAAAACATGATCTCCAGTCTTAATACATCTTAATATATCATTAACCAATGATGTATTAAGATGTATTAAGACGGATACAGAGTAGGATTAAAGTCAAACAGCGATGATGACCCAAGAACGACATCTGGTCTTCGTAACTGCCACTCCTTAGTTGACTACTAGCAGGTAGCTTCTAGTATGATAATGGGACTTCGCTTGCTTAGGAAAACAAGAGACTGTATGTCCCTTGATGCCCAGTGATGAACCTTCACCAGTATCAAGGCGCCTTCCTCAGATGAAGTGGCATTATGCTAGAAAAAGATACTCACAATATTCACCTTCCTCCCAGTATTTTAACATTGCCCCGGTAATGAGGTGCTAAAATTCCAAACTTTGAATATAACACCCACGTGATGGCTCGCCGCTCATAATTCATTTTGCATCTTTTTTAGAGTCTATTACTGTTTGAAAGTTATTATTTAATTTCGTGGTGTAACAATGCTCTTACTAAAACGTTAGTTTAAAAATTATAACGCTGCGTTCCACACAGCATTTGGCAAACATTTTTTACCATTTTTCAGAAATTATCTCAGCGTATCGATAATATATATATATATATATATATATATATATTATATATATATATATATATATATATATATATATATATATATATATATATATATATATATATATATATATATATATATATATATATATATATATATATATATATATATATATATATATATATGGATGGATTGATGGATAAAAAGGCTTCAAGGAAGAATATTTGGATTTCTTCCTGAAGCCGTTTGAATATTTCACTTCCCCTACCACCCCATCTTTTCATATTTTTTTTTTACCAGTAGGAATATTTTATTACATGATATGGTACAAAAGATTTAAGAGATACATTGTTGATATAGAGATGGCATATAAGGTACATGTTGTTACGTGTGTATCACCGATTATAAGGCGAAAACCTCATCCAGATCCTCAGAGCTGGGGTGTGTCACCAAAATACAGCAGGCATTACCCCTTTGAACAGCCGCACTGAGCCGCTGGAACAGAAAACTAGCTGCCCTGGGATCCCTAGTTACCCTGATGAGTCTTTTTCCCAGCTCCTTAAGGAATTTAGATGCATTCTTTCCCCATGAGCCAAGGGTCTCTGAGCCTATGGGAACAAACATATAATGATGGGCAAGTTCTCCATATTTTCTAGACTTTTGGGACTCCCTGAAGCTGGGAGCTGCCCCTCCTTCCTCCCTGGTGTATTGGAGATAGGTATCAGCCAAGGTAGATGCACATGTATAGTCCCACACCACCTGCTTCCCATCTGTCCAGGATTGAAGGGTGATACCATCTGGACGCTTCTGGCTGCCATCAGATCTGCATAGCTCGGGTGGCTCCCTTACTGCTGGGCATCCGGCTGTTGTGAGGCTCCTCTTGATGTTATTAACCTCCTCATGTCTTGCAATCTTTCCCTCGGATTTACGGCACACAAGACCATGGTACCCGAATCGGTCTGCTGCTTCACTGCCACAAATACACCTGTGTTCAGCGAGAATAGGGGCGGCAAGTCGAAGGGCAACACCGATGAGGATGGTCTGTGGGTCGAGGCGTGTGCCAAGGCTAGAGTTGGGAACAGCCAACAGAAAATCCCCTGCATGAGGGGCCCTCACTGCCAGGAGGCGGGCTCTATCCTTCCCTGACACACTCTGAAGCATTGTTGAAGCTATATTTTCCACTATTGGACCCTCCCAGTGCGATTGTTTGTAGTTGTTGGGGGGAGCAGGTCTGGTTTCAGAGCCCGTTAGATTATCCCAGATCATGGCTCCGTCAATGAACTTTTGGTCCTGGACTCCAATCTTGTCCCTAAGATGTTCAGGGAGAATCGCTGTTACAAGCCTCTGGATGCAATACATGAGGACAGAAAAGCAGGTAGCGCAATCTGTGATGATTTGGGGGGACACCACGCCCCCTAGTCTGCTGGAAGTGTAGCTTGGGTTACTGCCCGTCTTCTGGTAATTTTAAGTACTTTCGTAAAATTTGCCTCGGGATATGCCATATTCGGAGTATAGGGTTATCATATAAAGGTGCAATCTTAGGAAATATATAAACCCGGGGCAGATCAAGCATTCGTGAGAAGGTAAAAGGGTCGTGATTGTCCAATTTGCCTATTCGTTTTTCCCATTCCCTTTAAACTTTTCCCAAATTTTCTTCCTGAGAATTGTCAATGGCATGTTTCCCCAGAGGTGTCCAGCAAGAAATTTTTGTGGGGGCAAGGGACTGCTGTTTGGGAGTTTGATCTCACTTCATTTATGCTTTTTGATTGACTGGTGTTTCACATTTGGATGACTCGGATGAGACCCTTTTCCGCCCCCGTGTAAGTCATGTGGAGGGACCCCTTTGTCCCTGTGGTTATATATTGTATATATATATATGTATATATACATATATATATTATAATATAATATTTTATATATATATATGTTATATATATTTATACATATAATTATATATATATATATATTATATATATATATTATATATTATATATTTATATATATATATATAATATAATATATATATATATATATATATTTTTTATTATATATATATATATATATATATATTTAATTTATATATATATATATATTTCTTCAAACCCCGGGCCCGTATCCCCCCGAGGCGGGGGGGCCCCCAAAAGGAAAAACGAAAGTTCCCCCTTTTAATTTAGAAATATATACAGGAGAAAGGTTCTCCCCCTTGCCCCCGGGCATTTTAGTCCCTTTAAAAACCCCGCATGGCTTAGGGAGGAAGAATTCTTTTCCCACTTCCCCTGAGATAAGGGGAAAATAAACAAGAATAAAAAACTAGAAAAAAAATAGAAAAAAACCCAGAGGGGTGTGTATATTTTTGGGCTTGTAATGTATGTGGTGGGACCAAAGTGTAAGAAAAGTAGCAAGGTACCTGAAAATTGCATGTTCATGGGACAGAAAAAAGGACCCAGCAATCCTACCTATGTAAAACAATTACAGGCTTTCTTTTTACACTCACTTGGCAGGACGGTAGTCCTCCCAGGGGGGGTTGTGTCTACCAACTATACCTATAATATATATATATATTTTATAAAATATATATATATATATATATATATATATTATATATATATAAAATATATATATATATGCAAACAACCACAGTGAAAGAATAGAGAAATTCCAAGCGCTTTCGTGACTACTCACATTATCAAGGAAATATGAAAGAAAAGGGCATCCAAGGAGGTATATAAGGGGTCTGGCCAACACCTCACTATCAGATCCCACAACATTTAAAAAACACCTGACGCGTGCCGCCCCATGGACAGGTCCTTCACACAACCCACAACAAACTATTCAAACCCAAGAAAATTTTAAAAAATTATTATTTGTCCATTGTATTATTAAATTCTTCCCAAATTCTATTAATTATAAATGGATCTAATTTATATAAACCAAAGGAAAAAATTCATATTATTGTCAAAACTGCTTTTTATGAAACAAGATTCAATTATATTCCTGTCGACCATGGACTTGCTTGATACTACTTTCTAACTTTTTGAAAATCAATTGATGGTTAAAATCTCTTACATGAATAAATAGAGATTGGAATCTTGTCCATTTTAAATGCTATATTTATTTTGTTTTATTCTTAGTTCGAGATTTTTACCAGTTTGACCGTAATAAACTTTATTCGCAAATTTTACAAGGAATCTTATAGACACATCCATCAGCATTTTGGGGGGAATTCTTTTAAAAAAGTTTTTTTACTGTATCAAGATTTTTTAATACAACTTTAATATTAAAAGTCTTAAGAAGAGAAGGCATATCAACCAAGTTTTCATGGTAAGGGAGAACCAACATATTTTTTAGTTACATAAGGCTGGTTGTCCCTTTTGGATTGTAAAAAGTATTTCTAGCAACTTTAAAAGATTTATCAAAAACATTTTCTTGGGTATTTTAATCATTACCTATTTCATAAATTTTTTGGATATTTCCTCATCTATGAACTCAGGACTAAAAATTTTCGTAAAGCTCTCAAAAACATTGATGAGAAAACAGAAGTTTGAACTCTATCTTGATGCGAGAATAATAGTGGACATAGGAACAGTTATTTGTAGGTTTTTATAAATTTTTAAATTTGAATTCATTATTATCCTTATAATTAAAACATCAGAAAAGGCGAGGAATTATTTTCTTCAAACTCAACAGTAAGTTTATAGAATGGGCTAAGCTATTTAATTTTCCAAGGAAATGGGTATATCTACATTTTTGGCATAAGACAAAAAATATCATCAACATATCTGAACCTTTAGCTCTATTAGGGAGGATTGTGTTAAGCAACCTTGTTTCAAAAAAATTCCATGTATAGGTTACTAAGAACAGGTGAAAGAGGATTTCCCATTGCCATACCAAACTTCTGAGTGTAAAACTTATCATTAAATACAAATTTTTTGCATCAACAATGCAAAGTTTAATAAGTTTAATAAATAGTAGGAACTGGCAATGGTAAATCATAGTTAACGAGTTTTTTCAGATAAGAAACTAATAAATCATCAACAGGAACTTTCGTAAACAAGGAAGTAACATCAAAACTAACCATGTTAAAATCATTTAAGTCTGTCAAGGAGCTTAATTTATCAACTAAGCCTATGTTGTTTTTAACATTAAAGTTAGAAATTTTGCCAACAATAGGGCTCAAAATATCAACAAGCCATTTGGAAAATTTATATGAAACTGACCCTATGGAGCTAATAATGGGTCTGACTGGATTCCCTGGTTTGTGTGTTTTTATTAGTCCATACTTGTAATGTAAAGATGGATTAGTGGAAGTAAATTGTTTGACTAATTCATCTTTGCCTTTCAGTAGAAGTTTTATTGATTTATTAAAAAATTCTGTTAAACGGTTTTCTTTAGGGGATTTTCCTAAGTTTAGAATGGTTTTTCAGTATCATCTAAGAGATTATTCATTTTTTTTGGTAATCATTTTCTTTCATAATTACTATTGCATTTATTTTGTCTGCTTTAGTAAGGCGCAAATTTTTATTGTTATTAGCAATAGTAATTATGAAAGAAAATGATTACCAAGAAAAAATTAATAATCTCTTAGATGATACTGAAACCTATTCTAAACTTAGGAAAAATCCCCTAGAAACCGTTAACAGCAATTTCAATAAAACAATAAAACTTCTACTGAAAGGCAAAGATGAATTAGTCAAACAATTTACTTCCACTAATCCATCTTTACCTTACAAGTATGGACTAATAAAAACACACAAACCAGGGAATCCAGTCAGACCCATTATTAGCTCCATAGGGTCAGTTTCATATAAATTATCCAAATGGCTTGTTGATATTTTGAGCCCTATTGTTGGCAAAATTTCTAACTTTAATGTTAAAAACAACATAGACTTAGTTGATAAATTAAGCTCCTTGACAGACTTAAAAAGATTTAACATGGTTAGTTTTGATGTTACTTCCTTGTTTCGAAAGTTTTCCTGTTGATGATTTATTAGTTTCTTATCTGAAGAACTCGTTAACTATGATTTACCATTGCCAGTTCCTACTATCATTAAACTTATTAAACTTTGCATTGTTGATGCAAAATTTGTATTTTAAAGATAAGTTTTACACTCAGAAGTTTTTGGTTTATGGCAATGGGAAATCCTCTTTCAACTGTTCTTAGTAAACTATACATGGATTTTTTTGAAACAAGGCTGCTTAACACAGTCCTCCCTAATAGAGCTAAATGGTTCAGATATGTTGATGATATTTTGTGTCTTATGCCCAAAAATGTAGATATACACCCTTTCCTTGGAAAATTAAAATGTTTAGCCCATTCTATAAATTTTACTGTTGAGTTTGAAGAAAATAAAATCATTGCCTTTTCTAGATGTTTTAATTATTAAGGGTAATAATGAATTCAAATTTAAAATTTACAGAAAACCTACAAATAACTGCTCCTATGTCCACTATTATTCTTCGCATCAAAATAGAGTCAAACTGTTTTGTTTTCTCATCAATGTTTTTGAGAGATTTTACTATTTGTTTGTCCAGAGTTCATAGATGAGGAAAAATATCCAAAATTTATGAAATAGGTAATGATTTAAAATACCCAAGAAATGTAATTGATAAATCTTTTAAAGTTGCTAGAAATACTTTTTACAATCCAAAAATGGACAACCAGCCTTATTCAACTAAAAATATGTTGGTTCTCCCTTACCATGAAAACTTGGTTGATATGCCTTCTCTTCTTAAGACTTTTAATATTGAAGTTGTATTCAAAAGTCTTGATACAGTAAAAAAACTTTTGATAAAGAATTCCCCCCAAAATGCTGATGGATGTGTCTATAAGACTTATTACGGTCAAACTGGTAAAAATCTCGAACTAAGATTAAAACTGGACAAGATTCCAATGCTCTATTTATTCATGTAAGAGATTTTAACCATCCAATTGATTTTCAAAAAGTTGAGAAAGTAGTATCAAGCAAGTCCATGGTCGGCAGGAATATAATTGAATCTTGTTTCATAAAAACAGTTTTGACAATAATATGAATATTTCCTTTGGTTTATGTAAATTAGATCCATTTATAATTAATAGAATTTGGGAGGAATTTAATAATACACTGGACAAATAATATTTTTAAAATTTTTCTTGGGTAGAATAGTTTGTTGTGGGTTGTGCGAAAGGGCCTGTCCAGTTTTGGGGCCCGGGGCGCCCTCAGGTGTTTTTAACTGTTGTGGGATCTGATAGTGAGGTGTTGGCCAGACCCCTTATATACCTTCCCTTGGATGCTTTACTTTCATAGTTCCTTGATAATGTGAGTAGTCACGAAAGCGCTTGGAATATCTCTATTCTTTCACAGTGGTTGTTTTGCATATTCTGAAATCACCTGTTTACTGTGATCTTATTGCATATATATGATATATATATATATATATATATATATATATATATATATATATATATATATATATATATATATATATATATATATATATATATATATATATATATATATATATATATATATATATATATATCCCCATAGATGTGTTCAACCTTTTTCCACAAAAAATCACTAAGATGCCGCTTTGAAGGTTGTTGAAAACAATATAAGTACATGGTATAGACACACGCTAGAGGTTTGGATCAAACATTGCCTCACCAATAGGATACAGAGAATGTTTCTCAAGACATGAGTGTCTGAGTGGCTGGACGTGACGAGTGCAGTTTGTTTGGGATTAGGTCTCTGTCCAATACTTTTAGTAATTGATCTGAATTCTTAAGTACCATCTTAAATCTCATAGTCCGCGGACGACACGGTATTGGGTGCAAAAAAAAAAAGAAGGCTCCGAATATGTGGCGACATACCCACAGATAAGAACATAAGAACTTAAGAAAGGAGGAACACTGCAGAAGGCGTACTGGCTCATAGACGGGAGATAAATGGTATAAAATACCGACAAGATGGAAAAATAGACACAGGTACAGTATAATGCGATCCTTATTGACAACTTTTCGCCCACATACTGGGCTTTATCAGGTTACAAACAGATCGTTATCCAACATAACAATATACACAGCCGCCCGTCCCGTGGGGGCTCCGTCTTAGATCCAACCTACTCAGCATTCTCCACCTGACTCTCCATCCTGCAAATACTTATGTACTATTCACTCAGGTAGATCTGTATGTGACCTGATAAAGCCCACTGCGTGGGCGAAACGTTGTCAATAAAGGATTGCAGTATATATACTTGTGTTTATTTTTCTAGCCATAGAAGGCAGGTCTTTCTAAACACCAACCATATCCACCCATACATTTGTCCAAAACTGCAGTTTTGCCAAGATTGCTAGACTAAACACATCGTCTCAAGGCTGAGGGACTGATTACATCATACTCCTCTTATTCCATCTTTCTCTGCATTGGACTGAAGAAGCCACTATGTGGCGAAACGTTTCCAGAATAAAGCTACCCAAATGTTGCAAAAGTGTCTCATTTATCAACGATACAAAGTAACAGCAGTGAGAACAGACATCACTGAAGCAACACAACAAAACAGATAACAGTGGGAATTTTATCCCGGAGGACTTCTGTGTTATTTACAGTGGGATCCTTTAATCTTGTCCCCCCCAGGATGCGACTCACACCAGTCGGCTAACACCCAGGTACATGCTCGGTAAGTGAACGGGGACAGCAGGTGTACAGAAACACGCCCAATATTTCCACCCTACTGGGAATCGAACCACTGATACTCAGTGTGTGAGGCGAGAGCGTTGCCTACCAGGACACGGCTCGAAGAGACTGACTTAAGAGCGATCATTAACCTGAAGGAAAAGCGAGAAATAGTGAAAAAAAGTTTGTATAACGGAACTTTAAGTTCCTTCGCGTAATTGTGCTTTTTTTTATCATTAAAAATGATCGAAAGGACATTAAATTGTTACTAAAAGCCAATCATCATAGTTTGAAATTTCGAGCATAAAAAAAGTTCTAATATGAATCGACATTTCAAGATGAACTTTTCGGTCTAATCTTTTATAAATTGTTAAGTTTTGATAACCAAATTGATGAGAAATATCATGATAAATTATTTAGAATGCAAAGGGAGGAGAAAAAGCCAGCTTGTATAATGAGATATGAACCGTGTGTGATGGTGGTTGAAACCTCGGTTCAACCACCATCATCACACAGTAACTACCACGACTACTACCCACCACACCACTAAAACCACCAATACATCCTAACACCACCATCATCCCACAACTATCACAGTTCTCCCCAAAATCACCACTTCCAAAACCACCCCCACCCCCACCACCACCACTACCACCACCACAACTACCACAACCACCACCACCACCACCACAACCACCCCCACCACGCTGCAGTCTTCAAAATGAAATCGTATTATCAACACTGGCTGGTACTCACCTCACGCACGGAGATACCAGGCGGAGGTAATCGCAAATACCTCCGAGGAATAACAATCATATGCATCACTCTCGCCTCATCCTCGCCCACAATCACAATCTCTATTTTCACCTGAACTATTTTCTATCACTGTTGTGAAATACCGACGAATTGAATAAGATACCCAGGTCCCAGGATACACTTATGTATCCTGGGACACATGATTAATAGTTATGTATCCTGGAACACGTGTAACTTCTATGTATTCTGGGAAACATGTGTAACGCCTATGCACCCTGGGACACCTGTGTGTGTGTAATTTATATAATATATATATATTATTATATATATTTTATATATATATATTAATATATATATATATTTATATATATATATATA
>NC_069476.1:22714652-22732152 GCF_026875155.1 Cherax quadricarinatus | reverse complement strand
AGGGCTGTGGGAAGACAAAACAGAAGGGACATCGGGGGGGAATATACCAACAAGTGTTGGATGACATACGAACAACTGGGGAGGTGAAAAGCTCTTATGACCTTGACCCTCAAAGGCAAAGGGGCCCCCGGGACAACATCCCCCCATGGGTCCTTAGAGAAGGAGCAGAGATGCGGTGCCTCTAACCACAATTTTCAACACACCCCTTGAAATGGGCAACACCTAGAAAGGGAAAGAAGCTAATGTACCCCATATTTAAAAAAGGGAAAACAAAAACGAGGCACTAAACTACAGACCTTTTTTCCCTGACATGATCGTGTGCAAAGTCATGGAGAAGATTATCAGGAGGAGGGGGGTCGAACACCGGGAAAAACAAGATTAAAAATAAAAACCCAGCATGGGTTCATGAAGGCAAATCTTGTATCACAAACCCCTGGATTTTTTAGACAAGGTAACAGAAGTAAGACAGAGAAGGGGGTTTGGGGTAGTTTGGGTTTTTCCCTAGACTCGGGAAGGCCTTTGACACAGTTCCCCACAAAGTTTGGGCAAAAGCTGGGGACAGGCACACGTAAAAGGAGGGCATGAATGGATAAGGGAATCCTGAAGGGAGGCAGAAAACGAGTCAGGGTAGTGAAGAGGTACACAGTGGGCGCCTGTTGAGGGGGGTCCCACAGGGGTCAGTTCTAGGCCCAGTGCTTTTTTTGAATATGTGAACGACATGATGGAAGGAATAGACCTGAAGTGTCCCTGTTGCAGATACGTGAAGTTTAGAAAAATTAAATGGACGAGGATGGGCAGGACTGCAAAAAGACCTGGGGAAGGGTGGGGCATGGGTCCATAATGGCTTCCGAAATTTAATCCACCAAATCAAAGTCATGAAGATTGGGGGGGGGGGCAAAGAAGACGCAGACAAGTTAAAAGGGTAGGTGGACAAAACTCAGACCTCCCCGGAGAAAGACCTTGGGGGGGACCATAACACCCGAGCACTCACCGGAGGGACCAACCCAAATAACCGCTGCAGCATACGGGGGGGCCCGAAACCTGGAATAGCGTTCCATACCTTAATAAGGGAAACGTTAAGACACTGTACACTGTGTATGTTAGGCCCATAAATGGGTAGCAGCACCCTCTGGAACCCACACCCGGTCAAGCACGCAAAAAGTTGAAAATACAAAGGTTGCAACAAGGTAGTCCCCGACCTAAAGGGAATGTCGTACGAGAAAAGGGTTTAGGGAAAACGGGCTGACACATGAGGACAGAAGGGTCAGGGGGGGGCATATAAAGAAATACAAGATACTGCGGGGATAGCAAGGTGGACAGAGATAGGAGTTCCAGAGAGGGGACACAGGGACAAGGGGTCACAACTGGAAGCTGAAGACTCAGACGAGTCACAGGACGTTAGGAAGTATTTCTTCAGTCATAGAGTTGTCAGCAAGTGAATGCCAGCAGTGAAGTAGTGAGGCAGGAACCATACATAGTTTTAAAGAGTATACAAAGTCAGAGCAGAAGAGAGGTCCAGTAGCGATCAGTGAAGAGGCGGGCCAGGAGGAGTCTCGACCCCTGCCCACATTAGGTATACAACACACACACACACCAAACACACCAAAACACAACACACACACACACACACACACACACACACACACACACACAACACCCACACAACCACACCCACACACACACACACACACACACGCACACACACACACACACACACATATAAAGTGCACACACACACACACACACACACCACACACACACACACACACACACACACACACACACACACACACACACACACACACACACACAATCCGTCATACGCCCTGAAATTTACATGTTGCTCTTATATAATGTTTGCAATATACGAAATGATAAAATATAATATATGATTTTTGCAATCAGATTCGAATAAATTCATATTCAGCTTTGCAATTCAGGATTACACACATATGTATATTTTTTATTCTGTGTAATTTGTGTATCGTTCACAGTGAGAGTGACAGATTCACAGGCAACAGATGTATCTATAACTAACCATAAATCTTCCGGAGCGGATATTCCACTTGTCCACTCAGTCAGCCGCAGATATAAATTATTACAGCTCGTTGGTGTAAAAAAAATCCTAAATTAATGTAGGGTATGCTTACGTGTACACAGCCAAGCATACAGACAGGCAGACAGACAGGCAGACAGACAGATGAGTGGGTATACACATGCAGATAACACGTTCAGATTGACGCATATGCTCATGCACACACGATCAACACTACAAAGCTTCACAGACAAACACGCACACAAACCACACACTGCAACTACACACACACATACCACACATTCATACTACACATCATCACCACGTAAATACAGAGCAAGTCAATGAAGATCGGGAAGGGAACAAATCCGAGAGGGAAATTTAGGTTGGTGCAAAGACTGCAACCTCACTCAAGAGTAATTCCCTTGTGGTGAAATAACACCGACAGTCTCGGGAAGCCTAGTACACAGATAAGCTGCAGCAAACTAAGAACAGCGTTCAGCGATACCTTGGTAAAAATCGTTCAAACACTGTAACCGTTTCGTCAGGCCATACTGGAGTAGCACATCATTGGAACCCGGTCAACAGTCAACGAAATAGAAAATGCAAAATCTTGCGATAAGGTTAGTACCAACTATGAGGAATTCCCACGAAAAAAGTTAAGGGAATCAGCCCGCACACTGGAAGGCAGGAGTGGTACAGGGAGACATGAACGACATGCAAAATACGGCAGTGGAAAAGACCAAAGCAGAGACAGGAAGTTCCGAGAGTGGAACACGAAACACAGGGTCACAATGGAAGTTAAGATCAGATGAGTCAAAGGGCTGTTAGAAGTTTTCTTCATCAAAGAAGATCAGAAGTGGAAAAGTCTGGCTGATTGTGTAGGCCAGGAGATACATCATTTTAGGAACAGTGGTAAAGCTCATGGAAGAGAGAAGGACCTAGTAGCGTTAGTTAAGAGCGGGGCAAGCCGAGTCAAGCCTAGGCAACCACATTAGGTGAGTAATTAGGTGAGGTACACGGAAACACACTAACCATCAAAATACAAACTCCAACCCAATGACAAACATCCACACAAAAACTCCACCCAAACACAAATCCACACATGGACAAACTCCACCGAAGAAGCCAACAAGACAAACTCCCTACAATCAAACTCCACACAAGACAAACTACGCAAACAAACTCCAGACAGAAACCCATACAACTAAAACATAGAAACCAAATCGCAAAAAAAACTACCAACAAGCACAAACTCCAGACTACACAAATCAGGACAACACAAACTCCAGACAACACAAATCACAAAGACAAACCCGACAAGACAAACCCCCACAAGACAATACTCCAAAAGAGCAAACTCCACAAACACAAACTCCTCAACAACACAACTCCACCCAACACAAACTCCACACAAACAAAACTCCACACAACACAAACTCCAGACAACACAAACTCCAGACAAACACAAACTCCACACAAGACAAACTCCACACAAACAAACCCAACAACACAAACTCCACACAACACAAACTCCAACAAACAAACTCCAGCACAACACAAACTCCAGACAACACAAACTCCACACAACACAACTCCACCAGACAACACAAACACCAGACAAACACACAAACTCCACAAACCACAAACTCCAACAAAGCACTCCCAACAACACAAACTCCAACAACACAAACTCCACAACACAAACTCCACAACACAAACTCCAACAACACAAACTCCACACAACACAAAACTCCACAAACACTCCCTCCATCACAACACTCGTCCACCACACCGTTCCCATATACAGATTAGGAGAGGAGGGAGAGAAAGAATTAAGAGAGAGAGGAGAGAGAGAAATTGAGAGCGAGAGAGAAGAGAACAGAAATGGGAGCAAGACAGACAGAGACAGACAGAAAGATAAGAGACACTTGAATTAAAAATAAAAATGCCTATCTTTTCTTAATTTTGACTCTGAAAATGCATCATTCATTAAGCAGTGTAACAAATATATCTCAGAAAATGTCCAGAAGCGGAGCTCCGCACAAAATATTCTATCAAAGCACGAATTTCCCATTAGTTGAATGACTGCTCACTTGAACTTCACATTCTGGTTCTTTATCAAACTCATGCTTGTGTGTGCAGTTAGTCTGCTCTTGTTGCATGCTCTTGTTGCATGCTCTTGTTGCCTGCTCTTGTTGCATGCTCTTGTTGCATGCTCTTGTTGCATGCTCTTGTTGCCTGCTCTTGTTGCATGCTCTTGTTGCATGCTCTTGTTGCATGCTCTTGTTGCCTGCTCTTGTTGCCTGCTCTTGTTGCCTGCTCTTTTTGCCTGCTCTTGTTGCATGCTCTTGTTGCATGCTCTTGTTGCATGCTCTTGTTGCTTGCTCTTGTTGCATGCTCTTGTTGCTTGCTCTTGTTGCATGCTCTTGCAGACTCTCCTCAGGATGCACTCTCAGCCTGAGATCTCCTGACCTGCGGTTGGTGTGCCTACCTCTTGACTTGCCTATGCACGTTGTCACACTGTGCATGCTGCCTCCACTATGCACCCACTGTTGTCATGCTTACACTGACATCAACTAGCATGTTTTATCTCGTCCACCATGACTCACAGTTGCATCTCTGTATCCTGTTCATGTCATGTTCACCTTGTCATGCTGCTAGGCACCTCATCTACTTGTGCCTGCTCTTCATGCTCTAGGGCCTCTTTCCACTCTCATCTCCTGTCAGCTTGCCTGCTCAGTGCATCACCTTACTTCCCTCATTTATGCTCCCTTCTTGCATGCATCTGTTGCACTCCATATGCATGCTCTTTTGCACTGCATACTTATTCACATATAGCTACTTGGCACTTGGCATGCATCTCTTCATGCTCGTACATGCTTCAGGCTTGCTCTTTGCATGCTACCTTCACTTCCACCAACTGACTCACTCTCGCATCAGTCTACCTTCACTTCCACTACATGCTACCTTCCCTTCTTGCTCGATGCTACCTTCACTGCCACTCTCATCTACCCACTTCATCTATCACTCACTTCACCATCATCTCCCACTCACCTCATCACGCCTACCCCCTCACTCAGTTGCACTCCACCACATCACCTTGCACTTACCTCTCATATCAACACTCACCACTCATGCATCTACCATCACTCACCAATGATCACCTGTCACTTCCACCACATCTACCTTCACTTCCTCTCATCATCTACCTTCACTTCCACTCTCATCTACCTTCACTTCCTCTCATCATCTACCTTCACTTCCACTCATCATCTACCTTCACTTCCTCTCATCATCTACCTTCACTTCCACTCATCATCTACCTTCACTTCCTCTCATCATCTACCTTCACTTCCCTCATCATCTACCTTCACTTCCACTCATCATCTACCTTCCTTCCCTCATCATCTACCTTCACTTCCCTCATCATCTACCTTCACTTCCACTCATCATTACCTTCCTTCCCTCATCATCTACCTTCACTTCCACTCATCATCTACCTTCACTTCCACTCATCATCTACCTTCACTTCCACTCATCATCTACCTTCACTTCCACTCATCATCTACCTTCACTTCCACTCATCATCTACCTTCACTTCCACTCATCATCTACCTTCACTTCCTCTCATCATCTACCTTCACTTCCACTCATCATCTACCTTCACTTCCTCTCATCATCTACCTTCACTTCCACTCATCATCTACCTTCCACTTCCTCTCATCATCTACCTTCACTTCCTCTCATCATCTACCTTCACTTCCACTCATCATCTACCTTCACTTCCTCATCATCATCTACCTTCACTTCCTCACTCATCATCTCATCCTTACCACTTCCTCTCATCATCTACCTTCACTTCCACTCATCATCTACCTCAACTTCACACCTTTACCTTATCTCATCAATCTTACTTTCCCAAACTTGCATTCACTTCCTTTTTCTCTACTTCTTTCCACTCACCTTTCATTCCTTCATACAACCTAATATCTTACGTTCACTTCCATCTAAAACATCTACCTTCATTCCATCATCATCTACCTTTCACTTCTCATATCTCCTCACTGCATCAAACATTTTTCCTCAACTATACTCTACTCTTCACTTCCTCCTCATTCATCTATTCATCCTCTTATTCATCTCCTTCCTTTTCATCATCTTTTCCTTCATCATGTTTCCACTTCTCATCTACCTTCACTTCCTTCTCATCCCTTCCTAACTCATCAATTTCCTTATCTCTCATCATCTACCTTCCCTTCCTCTCATACTACCTTCAACTACCACAATCATCACTCTAGCCTCGCCACGATTCTGACTCATACATCTTTAAAGCTTCACTCCTATCAGTAATCATCATACTACTTCACTCCACCTCTAATTCCACAAATAGTATCAACTTCACTCCACTCATCATCTACCTCACTTCACACTATACACTGACCATTCATTTACTGCTTCTCATTAACTGTCACTTCCACTCATTATACAGGTGCTACCAGCTACTATAACTGAATCAACATGTTTATTGATTAATGTTGCTTGTGCTCAAACATGAATTCACTGCTAGTATCTTACTATCGTATCAATGTCACACTACAGTATGCAAGGAATGTTATACCGAAGAGCTATAAATCCGAGTGTAGTCATTCTTCTTCGATAAATGTATCTGTCTGATAACATCTCTTATTTCTGGATATGTTTGAGTTTCACGCCACAAACATTCTTCAGCTGTTACTGTTCTTCTTCCTTTTCTTCCTTTTATTTATTCCTCTTTCTAATTCCTCTTTCCTAATCTTACTCTGAACATCCGTGTCTTATTGGTTCCTACTTCCATCTCACAATCTATTTGTACTCCCCAAACTCAGAATTCCTTACTCATTCTTTGCAACAATGACATACGTATCCCTTCTCGACATCCTTCAGTAATCAAATCAAGGATCCGAAGACGTTGGTCTATCAACAGTTTGTAAGGTGGCATATTTTGATAAAGTACTGTAGAAGGCTTACCAGACTCTAGTGAGAGTGACCCATTAGCTCATGGCAATGACCTGCAACATTACCAAATTTATTCATCATAAATCAGGTAAGTACATACCCATTACACAAGACTATACCACCTTAACCAATATATCATTTACATGGTTGTAACTCCATTAAACATGAGCGTATACCATAGCAGTATACAGAGAGCTTGACCCCAACAATGATGCTATGAAAAAAAAAAAACAACACGGAAAAGAAATATTTACATCCTGTGGCTCCCAAAAACATTTTGAAACAACAAGAAAAGGCTAAAAAGAAAAAGCTATTTGCAGGTATCAATGTCAACACTAACAGAGAATAAGAGAGAGAATGAATGTGAGACAGAGTGAGAGATGATAAGAGAAAGTGTAGTTACAATATCTATCTTCGTCTAAGGCTCTTGTTAAATAGACTCTTTGAGTTTGTATTTTGTGTGTGTGTGTGTGTGAACACCCACACACACACTAGTCAGTCTGGTTAATCTGTTACTGTTACTGTTCTCTGTTTACGTGCCTTTTATTTTAAATTCCTCGTTCTAAATTCTTGGTTCCTAATTACTGCTGCAACACTCGTGACTTATTGGGCTCCCTGACGCCATCTCAAATCTCATTTGTACTCTGCACCATCATCTGAACACTTACGTCATTCTTTGCAACTATGCATACCGTTGTCCCCGACTCTTTGCATGTTAGATCAAAGTTCAAGGATCGAAACGTTTTCTTATCAATATGTCCCAGTGTTTGCTCAGGTGGATTTGTAAATTACTTGTTAGAAGCCATTACCAAGACTTATACTACCCATTACCAAGGCATGTACCACCCATTACCAACATTTATATCACTCATTAACAAGGCTTATACTACCCATTACCAAGACTTATACCACCCATTACCAAGGTTTGTACTATACATTACCAAGGCTTGTACTACCCATTATCATGACTTATACCATACATAACCAAGACTTATACCACACAAAACCAAGACTTATACCACACATAACCATGACTTATGCCATACATAACCATGACTTATACCTGCCATTCATCGTTTATCGAACCATGGGATGTCTTCCCACTTTTTCTTCACTCTCTTATTGTATCATGACGAACCTTTCTGTGACTTCTTTGTATTATATTAAAGAAAGCCATTACTTTTAATTTTAAATTAATATGTTCATGAGCATCAAGGGGCCCCAATAATTTCTGGATGTGTTCTATTTGTTAAACTGTTCTATTTGTATATCTAGATTTTTCTCATTTATCTTTGGTGCGTAAAAGGACACAGATCTAATGTGATATTTTATTGTGGCAACGTTTCTCTCTCCGGGAGCTTTGAGAAACCGAGATGGTGATCCCTCATTTGTCCTTGTTCTTCTCTTTGGTATACTGTTTCTCCCTCTCTGTCTATCTCTTCCATTCAATTATTTTCTCCCCAGTCTTCACTCACCAGGACCCTATGATCACTTGAGCCGCGACTTACCTCGTAATGTACCTCCTCGATGCCAGCATAATTCTGGGTGAATATTATGTCTGGTGTAGTTGGTTCATCTCCTTTCCTTATTCTTGGCGGGTTTTTAATTAATTAAGTTTTTGACACTGTCCCATATTTTTATTTTTTTCTGTATGGACGTCATGTTTTACATCTTTCTCAGTAGCTGAAGTCTCCAGCGACTGGAACTTTTCTTATTAGTTAATTTACTGCTGTTGTTGCCCTCTCACTGATGTTTATGGTGATTTTGTTGTTTTTTCTTGTATTCCCGTCTGAACGTCTTCTTGCTTTCTGTCTTTTTTTTCAGAGATTATAAATTCTATGTAACAGTAACTTCGGCAGTTGTACAACCAGTTCCGCTGTACTGACAGATACCGAAACCATAGTTGACAGTATCCATGTTGCAGTACTGAAGTCTCCTAGTTCAGACTGACAGATTTCATTACCTTATGTATACAAGTCATCCTGTGCTAGCTTTTGTCCTAACCAGTGTAAACATCGTGATAATGTTGGTAGAAATCCCGACAATATGTTAGGTAAAAGGACACAAGTGCAACTAATGTGACATTTTGTTGTGAATACAATAAAATGTCACATTAGTTACATTGTATCCTTTTTACCATACAATGTAAACATCGTATAGCACACGTATAATACAACCGTCTGTTTCCACGGTATGACACTCATATAGAATAGTGTGCCCACACACTAATTTTGCATGTAAAGCTATAAATGTATTGTTTACTCACTACCTCCGTATTCCATTTAGTTTTGTGTTCACTGCATCTGTTCTTGACACTCCTGGGTTTTGCCTATACATCTGCGATAGCCATTTCCAGGCCTCGCTTTAGTAGGAGGGTCCAGAATGGTTTGTGCCCAATTACTATGACACAAATTAGTTTTGCGTTGATGATTCTGCTGATTGAGATGGATGTTATCTGCTATCACTGTCCGCTGCTAATCTTACCTCATTCCCTTCCCTCACGCCTCACGCTAGTTACCTCTTATGCCTTTCGGCTCACAATTGAAGCACACGGTGTAGAAAAAGACAGTTCAGGATAGTTCAGGACATTTATTAAAGGAAACGTTTCGCCAAGAGTGACTTCTTCGTAGTACAGAGATAACTGAGAAAACGAGTATTTATAGTGGCAGGAGTCAGGTGAAGTGTCACTTGGGTGGTAGTTGTAGTAGTAGTAGTGGTGGTGGCAGTGGTAGTAGTAGTAGTAGTAGTAGTAGTAGTAGTAGTAGTAGTAGTAGTAGTAGTAGTAGTAGTAGTAGTAGTAGTAGTAGTAGTAGTAGTAGTAGTAGTAGTAGTAATAATGAAGCACAAGGGTTCAGTTAAGGGTGGGTGGGGGTTCTCACCCTTCCAGTTATTCCAGTATTTTTGTCTCACTCTATTGTTACAAATAATTCGTTGATTTAGTAGTCCTGGGTACCACTCGTTAGTTGCTTGGTAACGACAAAGTAGATCTTGCCTAGGTTCTACCTCAACCTAAAATGGGATCCAATTACGTTTATAAATAACAAAAATGCACAATACCGTAATTGGAATAATACACAAATAACCCGTACATAGATGAATGGTTCAGGGAACCGACACGTTGATAAATTAGACACATGTGCAACTCTTGGGTATCTTTATTGAGGAAACGTTTCGCCACACAGTGGCTTCATCAGTCCATATTGACTGTATGGACTGATGAAGCCACTGTGTGGCGAAACGTTTCCTCAATAAAGATACCCAAGAGTTGCACATGTGTCTAATTTATTAATCCGCACATAGGAGAGAGGAGTTTACGACGACGTTTCGGTCTCACTTGGACCATGGGTAGGCAGATTGTTCCGGCCACATTATGTACAGGAACCAAAGACAACGAAACGAGAATTTTCACAAATACACACACACACACACACACACACACACACATGGAGCAGGGAGAGAGAGAGGACCCAGTAGCAACCAGCGAAGAGGCGGGGCCAGGAGCTAAGACTCGATCCCTGCAACCACAAATAGGTGAGTACAAATAGGTGAATACATACACACACACACACACTTATTTACTCTCCCTTGCCTTCAATATTCATCAGCAGAGTTTGACCTAGCTGATGGGAAAATAATTGCCTTGGGTGCTTGTAATGGACCAGACACAGTATTTGCATTGAGGTAAAGTGAGATGTAATGAGGAATGACGGTGTTTAAGTGCAGCTCCAGTTTAAGTCTGGGTAAACATGAGAAAGGTGGGTGGTAGAGGTGGACAGGGGTGGGTCGGGAGGTGGTTTTGTTTGATAGTGGGTAGATGGTGGGGAAGCAGTGAAGTTGTGGTGTGGTAGTGGGGAGGAAGATGGGTGGTCGTGGTGGGCAGAAATAAATAAAATAGAATAGTGCTGTTGAAAATGGAATAAATACCGACAACTTGAAGATTAAGACACATGTGCAACAGTTGGGTATCTTTATTGATGAAACATTTCGCCTACACAGCAGGCTTCTTCAGTCACATACAAAGAGAGCAATAGAAGTGAAAAGTAGTTAGATAAAAAGGATACGAGGGCAACTAATGTGACAATTTGCTGAGGCAACGCTTAGCTCTAAAGGAGCTTTATCAAGACGATAAGTACTGAATATTTCTGCGTACTATCGAGGCCCTAATCAGCAGACTGAAACATAAGAATGGAGGAACACGGCGGCAGGCCTACTGGCCATACAAGGCAAGTCCTTATCAAAACCACAAATATATTGTTCAACCTCCCTTCAGAGCTACCCAAGAACTGACTCTCGTATCCCAGACACCAATCAAACCCAGCTCCTCCCACTCATATATATGCCCAGTCTCTTTTTAAAGACACCCAAGATTTTAGGCTATATTACCGTACTCGCAAGACTCTGTGAAATGAATGAATTTCCTCACTTCCTCTATTTTGAAGAATGAGTTACTTGTGCAACGTTTTTGGAATCTTTATGTAGGAAACGTTTCGCCAACCACTAGAAACACAGCACTAGTAGTATCCCCTTGTAACACAGCACTAGCAGTAACCACTAGCAACACAGTACTAGCAGTAACCACTAGTAACACAGCACTAGCAGTAACCACTAGTAACACAGCACTAGCAGTAACCCCTAGTAACAGCACTAGCAGTAACCACTAGTAACACAACACTAGCAGTAACCCCTAGTAACAGCACTAGCAGTAACCCCTAGTAACAGCACTAGCAGTAACCACTAGTAACACAACACTAGCAGTAACCCCTAGTAACAGCACTAGCAGTAACCACTAGTAATAGCACTAGCAGTAACCACTAGTAACACAACACTAGCAGTAACCCCTATAACAGCACTAGCATAACCACTAGTAACAGCACTAGCAGTAACCACTAATAAAAAACAAACACTACAGTAACCCCTAGTAACAGCACTAGCAGTAACCACTAGCAACAGCACTAGCAGTAACCACTAGTAACAGCACTAGCAGTAACCACTAGTAACAGCACTAGCAGTAACCACTAGTAACAGCACTAGCAGTAACCCCTAGTAGCAGCACTAGCAGTAACCACTAGTAACAGCACTACATAACCACTAGTAACAGCACTACATAACCACTAGTAACAGCACTAGCAGTAAACACTAGTAACAGCACTAGCAGTAACCCCTAGTAACAGCACTAGCAGTAACCACTAGTAACAGCACTAGCAGTAACCACTAGTAACAGCACTAGCAGTAACCCCTAGTAACAGCACTAGCAGTAACCCCTAGTAACAGCACTAGCAGTAACCACTAGTAACACAACACTAGCAGTAACCCCTAGTAACAGCACTAGCAGTAACCACTAGTAACAGCACTAGCAGTAACCACTAGTAACACAACACTAGCAGTAACCCCTAGTAACAGCACTAGCAGTAACCACAAGTAACACAGTACTAGCAGTAACCACTAGTAACACAACACTAGCAGTAACCCATAGTAACAGCACTAGCAGTAACCACTAGTAACACAGCACTAGCAGTAGCCACTAGTAACACAGCACTAGCAGTAACCACTAGTAACACAACACTAGCAGTAACCCCTAGTAACAGCACTCGCAGCATCCCCTAGTAACACAGCACTAGCAGTAACCACTAGTAACACAGCACAAGCAGTAACCACTAGTAACACAGCACTAGCAGTAACCCCTAGTAACACAGAACTAGCAGTAACCACTAGTAACACAACACTAGCAGTAACCCCTAGTAACAACACTAGCAGTAACCACTAGTAACACAACACTAGCAGTAACCCCTAGTAACAGCACTAGCAGTAACCACTAGTAACACAGTACTAGCAGTAACCACTAGTAACACAGCACTAGCAGTAACCCCTAGTAACAGCACTAGCAGTAACCACTAGTAACACAACACAAGCAGTAACCCCTAGTAACAACACTAGCAGTAACCACTAGTAACACAGAACTAGCAGTAATCACTAGTAACACAACACTAGCAGTAACCCCTAGTAACAGCACTAGCAGTAACCCCAGAAAACACGAACTAGCAGTAACCACTAGTAACACAACACTAGCAGAAACCCCTAGTAACAGCACTAGCAGTAATCACTAGTAACACAGCACTAGCAGTAACCACTAGTAACACAGCACTAGCAGTAACCACTAGTAACACAACACTAGCAGTAACCCCTAGTAACAGCACTCGCAGTATCCCCTAGTAACACAGCACTAGCAGTAACCACTAGTAACACAGCACTAGCAGTAACCACTAGTAACACAGCACTAGCAGTAACCCCTAAAAACACAGAACTAACAGTAAACCACTAGTAACAAAACACTAGCAGTAACCCCTATTAACAGCACACAGTAACCACTAGTAACACAGAACTAACAGTAACCACTAGTAACACAACACTAGCAGTAACCCCTAGTAACAGCACTAGCAGTAACCACTAGTAACACAGAACTAGCAGTAACCACTAGTAATACAGCACTAGCAGTAACCACTAGTAACACAGCACTAGCAGTAACCACTAGTAACACAGTACTAGCATTAACCACTAGGAACACAGTACTAGCAGTAACCACTAGTAACACAGCACTAGCAGTAACCACTAGTAACACAGTACTAGCAGTAACCACTAGAACACAACCTAAAGTAGCCCTAGTAACCCCAGTACTACAGTACCCACTAGTAACACACACTAGCAGTAACCACTAGTAACACAGCACTAGCAGTAACCACTAGTAACAGCACTAGCAGTAACCACTAGTAACACAGCACTAGCAGTAACCACTAGTAACACAGTATTAGCAGTACCCACTAGTAACACAGCACTAGCAGTAACCACTAGTAATACAGTACTAGCAGTAACCACTAGTAACACAGCACTAGCAGTAACCACTAATAACACAGCACTAGCAGTAACCACTATAACACAAGCACAGCATACCCACTAGAACACAGCACTAGCAGAACCACTAATAACACAGCACTAGCAGTAACCACTAGTAACACAGCACTAGCAGTAACCACTAGTAACACAGCACTAGCAGTAACCACTAATAAAACAGCACTAGCAGTAACCACTAGTAACACAGCACTAGCAGTAACCACTAGTAACACAGCACTAGCAGTAACCACTAATAACACAGCACTAGCAGTAACCACTAGTAACACAGCACTAGCAGTAACCACTAGTAACACAGTACTAGCAGTAACCACTAGTAACACAGCACTAGCAGTAACCACTAGTAACAGCACTAGCAGTAACCACTAGTAACACAGCACTAGCAGTAACCACTAGTAACACAGCACTAGCAGTAACCACTAGTAACACAGCACTAGCAGTAACCACTAGTAACACAGCACTAGCAGTAACCACTAGTAAAAACAGCACTAGCAGTAACCACTAGTAACACAGCACTAGCATAACCACAAGAACACAGCACTAGCAGTAACCACTAGTAACACAGTACTAGCAGTAACCACTAGTAACACAGCACTAGCAGTAACCACTAGTAACACAGCACTAGCAGTAACCACTAGTAACAGCACAGCAGAAAACCACTAGTAACAGCACTTCAGTAACCACTAGTAACACAGCACAAAGCAGTAACCACTAGTAAGACAGCACTAGCAGTAACCACTAGTAACACAGCACTAGCAGTAACCACTAGTAACACAGTACTAGCAGTAACCACTAGAAACACAGCACTAGCAGCAACCACTAGTAAGACAGCACTAGCAGTAACCACTAGTAACACAGTACTAGCAGTACCCACTAGTAATGTATTTCCATCATGGCAAAGAAATGTTTTTAGATTTCCGAAAAGACGCAAAAATTTGAGGAACTGAGATTTTGAAGGAAAGCGTTACAAAAAGTACAAATTAAATATGAGATGTGTATGATTTTGATTTATTTTGTATCTAAAACCTCCTGACCATCTGTATATAACTCCCTGATTATCTGTATATAACCCCCTGACCATCTGTATATAACCCCCTGACCATCTGTATATAACCCACTGACCATCTGTATATAATCCACTGACCATCTGTATATAATTCACTGACCATCTGTATATAACCCAGTGACCATCTGTATATAACCCACTGACCATCTGATTATAATCCATTGACCACTTATATAATCCACTGACCATCTGTATATAATCCACTGACCATCTGTATATAATTCACTGACCATCTGTATATAACCCACTGACCATCTGTATATAACCCACTGACCATCTGTATATAACCCACTGACCATCTGTATATAATCCACTGACCATCTGTATATAATCCACTGACCATCTGTATATAATCCACTGACCATCTGTATATAAAACCCACTGACCACTGTATATAACCCACTGACCATCATATATACCCACTGACCATTTGTAATAACCCAGTGACCATCTGTATATAACCCAGTGACCATCTGTATATAACCCAGTGACCATCTGTATATAACTCCCTGATTATCTGTATATAACCCAGTGACCATCTGTATATAACCCACTGACCATCTGTATATAATCCACTGACCATCTGTATATAGCCCACTGACCATCTGTATAAACCCAGTGACCATCTTATATAACCCATGACCATCTTTTTTATAACCCAGTAAACCATTCTGTATATAACCCCCTGATTATCTGTATATAACCCAGTGACCATCTGTATATAACCCCCTGATTATCTGTATATAACCTAGTGACCATCTGTATATAACCCACTGACCATCTGTATATAACCCCATGACCATATGTATATAACCCCCTGATTATCTGTATATAACCCCTGATTATCTGTATATAACTCCCTGACCATCTGTACATAACCCACTGACCATCTGTATATAACCCCCTGACCATCTGTATACAACCCACTGACCATCTGTATATAATCCACTGACCATCTGTATATAATTCACTGACCATCTGTATATAACCCAGTGACCATCTGTATATAACCCACTGACCATCTGTATATAATCCACTGACCATCTGTATATAATCCACTGACCATCTGTATATAATCCACTGACCATCTGTATATAATTCACTGACCATCTGTATATAACCCACTGACCACCCTGTAATATAACCCACTGACCATCTGTATATAACCCACTGACCATCTGTATATAATCCACTGACCATCTGTATATAATCCACTGACCATTTTTGTATATAATCCACTGACCATCTGTATATAACCCACTGACCATCTGTATATAGCCCACTGACCATTTGTATATAACCCAGTGACCATCTGTATATAACCCAGTGACCATCTGTATATAACCCAGTGACCATCTGTATATAACTCCCTGATTATCTGTATAAAACCCCCATGACCATCTGAAATATAACCCACTGACCATCTGTATATAATCCACTGACCATCTGTATATAGCCCACTGACCATCTGTATATAACCCAGTGACCATCTGTATATAACCCAGTGACCATCTATTTATAACCCAGTGACCATCTGTATATAACCCCCTGATTATCTGTATATAACCCAGTGACCATCTGTATATAACCCCCTGATTATCTGTATATAACCTAGTGACCATCTGTATATAACCCACTGACCATCTGTATATAACCCCATGACCATATGTATATAACCCCCTGATTATCTGTATATAACCCCTGATTATCTGTATATAACTCCCTGACCATCTGTACATAACCCACTGACCATCTGTATATAACCCACTGACCATCTGTATATAACCCCCTGATTATCTGTATATAACCCCCTGACCATCTGTATATAACCCCCTGACCATCTGTATATAACCCACTGACCATCTGTATATAACCCACTGACCATCTGTATATAACCCAGTGACCATCTATATATAACCCCCTGATTATCTGTATATAACCCAGTGACCATCTGTATATAACCCCCTGACACCTGTATACAACCCCCTGATTATCTGTATATAACCCAGTGACCATTTGTATATAACCCCTTGATTATCTGTATATAACCCCCTGATTATCTGTATATAACCCCCTGACCATCTGTATATAATCCCCTGACCATCTGTATATAACCCACTGACCATCTGCATATAACCCCCTGACCATCTGTGTATAACCCCCTGACCATCTGTATATAACCCAGTGACCATCTGTATATAACCCCGTGACCATCTGTATATAACCCAGTGACCATCTGTATATAACCCAGTGACCATCTGTATATAACCCACTGACCATCTGTATATAACCCACTGACCATCTGTATATAACCCAGTGACCATCTGTATATAACCCAGTGACCATCTGTATATAACCCAGTGACCATCTGTATATAACCCAGTGACCATCTGTATATAACCCACTGACCATCTGTATATAACCCACTGACCATCTGTATATAACCCAGTGACCATCTGTATATAACCCAAAGTGACCATCTGTTTTTAACCACTGAA
>NC_069476.1:22694830-22714152 GCF_026875155.1 Cherax quadricarinatus | reverse complement strand
GGGGGGAAATTAGTGGCTTTGGGGGGAATTTAGTGACCCCTTCTGGGAAAATTATATGGTTTTTGGGAATTATAGTGAGTTTCTGGTGGAATTATAGTGAGCTTCTGGGGGAATTATAGTGAGCTTCTGGGGGAATTATAGTTAGTTTCTGGGGGAATTATAGTGAGCTTCTGGGTTAATTATAGTGAGCTTCTGGGGAATTATAGTGAAATTCTGGGGAATTATAGTGAGCTTCTGGGGGAATTATAGTGAGCTTTTGGGGAATTATAGTGAGCTTCTGGGGGAATTATAGTGAGCTTCTGGGGGAATTATAGTTAGCTTCTGGGGGAAATTAGAGTGAGCCTCTGGAAAAAATCATAGTGAGTTTCTGGGAATTATGTGAGTTTCTGGAGTAAATTATAGTGAGTTTCTGGGGTAAATTATAGTGAGTTTCTGGAGTAAATTATAGTGAGTTTCTGGGGTAAATTATAGTGACCTTCTGGGGAAACTATAATAATCTAATCTGACAGAGTAGAAACAGGATCCATACATGTTGTCTCTAGCAAATATCAGAGAACTAGGTTACGTTGATAGATCGAGGGAGCCCAAGAGCTAGAACGCAACACCCACATGGTTGTGGTATGCGAAGTAGAGCAGATAATTAAGCCTAACGTCAGTGAGAGAGAGATGGACCGGGGAAGACATGATAACGACGTGAAAGATACTTAAAGAATTTGAATGAGTAGATTGCATTTGACTTCTTAAAACGAAGGCACGAGAACGAGAACTGTGTAATTGAAAGATAGATCAAAGTTGAATGGAAAGAGTGGCATAAGTGGATGAGGGGTGGAAGATAACTTCCCTATACACAGCTTTAGGGATAGGTATGGCAAGATACAGAAAGCTGAATCCACAGATGAGACATAAGGATCTCATGAAGTATTTCTTTAGTCTCAAGGTGGATGAGAAGTGGAACGATTTGGACGAGACAGTGGTGGAGGCAAACTCAATACGCAGCTTCAAGACTTGGTATGATAAGAACCAAGAGGCGGGATCCAGGAGCTGAGTCTCGACACAGAGTACAACTCGATGTACTCACTGAGTTGTACTCTGTACAGCTCAGTGGGTTCACACACACACACACACACACACACACACACACACACCACACCAGCCAAGCACGTAAAGAAACTAGAGAAAGTGCAAAGGTTCGCAACAAGACTAGTCCCAGAGCTAAGAGGTATGTCCTACGACGAGAGGTTAAGGGAAATCAATCTGACGACACTGGAGGACAGGAGAGATAGGGATGACATGATAACGACATATAAAATGCTGAGAGGAATTAACAAGGTGGACAAAGACAGGATGTTCCAGAGATGGGACACAGTAACAAGGGGACACAGTTGGAAGTTGAAGACACAGATGAATCACAGGGATGCTAGGAAGTACTTCTTCAGCCGCAGAGTAGTCAGAGTGGAACAGTTTGGGAAGCGATGTAGTGGAGGGAGGATTCATACACAGCTTTAAGCAGAGGTATGATAAAGCCCGTGGTTCAGGGAGAGTGATCCAGCAGCGACCAGTGAAGAGGCGGGGCTAGGAGCTATGACTCGACTGCTGCAACCACAACTAGGTGAGTACACATAGGTGAGTAGGGGAGTACACACACACACACACACACAAATCATTGTAACATTTCACTACTTGTCTATTGTTAAGTTGACAGTCTCTTATTTCTGCTATTCTGTCTTAGAGATATATTGGTCTTGGCAGACATTGTGTTGTGACTGACAGGCGGACGTTATAACCTGCAATAACCCTTCAAGCACTCTTCAGTCGCATACAGTGCTGACTTAAATGTTGGAAGCAGCAGAAGGAGTAGAGACGTAAATATGAGGCTGTCAGTCCCTCGGTCTGGACAGAGGCATAGGTGGTCAGTCCCTCGGTCTGGACAGAGGCAGAGGTGGTCAGTCCCTCGGTCTGGACAGAGGCAGAGGTGATCAGTCCCTCGGTCTGGACAGAGGCAGAGGTGATCAGTCCCTCGGTCTTTGGGCAGAGGCAGAGGTGGTCAGTCCCTCGGTCTGGACAAAGGGAAGGCAGAGGAGTGATCAGTCCCTCGGTCTGGACAGAGGCAGAGGTGATCAGTCCCTCGGTCTGGACAGAGGCAGAGGTGATCAGTCCCTCAGCCTTAATATGGCACATCACTTACTTTTTCAGAGTAATATTCTAAACTAAATTCTTTACAATTCCAAAAGGTAAAAAAGTTGAATATAAAAACGATTCTTCCTCTAAGATAAAAATACATCAGTAAAGGTTTGAAGCCGATCTAAAAACGCATTTTTTATGTATTTATCTCTAGGAACCAAGACTACAATTGTGAAATCAAGTTGACAGTCAAGTTATGATGTTAAAATTTCTTTGAAGAAAATACAAGAGTGACGAAAGTTTGAAGAGAATCAGATTAGTAATTTTAATTTATTTAATTATGTTTGAAATCTAAAACAATTGCATTTACTCAGCCTAAGCCTACGGTAAGTCTCTTAAGGTTAGATGCTTCGGTCTTAATAGTTTCATGCTGTTCGGGTAACTCATTCTTAAGTAATCGCTCGGAAAAACCAGAACCACTAAACTGTTGATAGAATTGACAAACCACCATCCACCACCACCAGCACCACCTGCACCACCACCACTACCAGCACCATTACCACTGCCACCACCACCACCCCCTCCACCACCACCCCCTTCTCACCACCACCCCTTTCTCACCACCACTGCTTCTCCATCAATTAATTCCACCATCTTAACGAGTGAGAGAGTTAAGGCATCTGTGGTAAACAATTCTCATTAAGTGTGTCAAGTTTGGGAATATAATGCTGGAGTTTCCAGTGGTGGAATCTTGGCAGCCAGGAATTCTAACTCTCCTCTGAAGGAGAAGAAATTCCTGATGGGCAGCCCAAGTAGGTGTTGCTAGTAGTTTTATAGTGGATGAGAAATATTTTCTATCTGTTTGAAATGTATGTTTATGGGTACAGAATCAGAGGTAAGCTATTTGTGAGTCGCTTTATCTGACTTGTAACATATCTTAGCAAGTATTGATCCTTGTCTTAAGGGTGCTGGTGACACTGACGCAAGTACTGATCTTTGTGGCACCCTCATGATGACACTGACGCAAGTACTGATCTTTGTGGCACCCTCATGGTGACACTGACGAAGTATGATCTTTGTGGCACCCTCATAGGGGACACTGACGCAAGTACTGATCTTTGTGGCACCCTCATGGTGACACTGACGCAAGTACTGATCTTTGTGGCACCCTCATGGTGACACTGACGCAAGTACTGATCTTTGTGGCACCCTCATGGTGACACTGACGCAAAGTCACTGTCTTTGTGGCACCTCATAGTGCACTGCGCAAGTACTGATCTTTGTGGCACCCTATAGTGACACTGACCTGGTACTGATCTTTGTGGCACCTCTTGGTGACACTGACGCAAGTGAATCTCATTCATCAACAAGCATTTATTAATTCTTGTAATAGTTCTCTCAGAAACATCTATTGGTTCATGAAAGAGAATCCATCTTCGTACACTTCACCTCTCCTCTTCATAGGAGTTCAGGGTAACAGTTAGACATAGCTTTGTATAGAATTTGTGCCGAAGGCGGCTGCTTTTATGGTGCAGCTCCATATCCATCTGTGGATAACAGCTAGTGGTACATCAAGGCTGGCTAGCTTGTATGTATCCATGCTGATATATATCTAAATTTATTTGGCAGTTCACTTTCTGTTACAAGCAATTTTGGAATAGTTGCTTAATTATTCTGTATCTTTTTTCATAATAAGGATATCTTGACATGTTACATAGATAAATAGTAATTATACTGTGTCTATTAGTCAAGAAGTAGGTACTAGAATTTGTTGTTCAAATCTTCATTGCTTTTTCTTAGTGTATAATTTTCTTGTTTTTTTTGTTTGTTTTGCAAACTGGACGTTTCTTGTGGCAGTATTCGGCGTATTCTTTGTGGTCGTATCAGGCAGTGTCTTGGTCAGTATCAGGCAGTGTCTCTGTGGTCAGTATCAGGCAGTGTCTGTGGTCAGTATCAGCAGTGTCGTGGTCAGTATCAGGCAGTGTCTCTGTGGTCAGTGTCAGGCAGTGTCTCTGTGGTCAGTATCAGGCAGTGTCTGTGGTCAGTATCAGGCAGTGTCTGTGGTCAGTATCAGGCAGTGTCTCTGTGGTCAGTATCAGGCAGTGTCTCTGTGGTCAGTATGAGGCAGTGTCTCTGGTCAGTATAGGCAGTGTCTCTGTGGTCAGTATGCGGCAGGTCTCTGTGGTCAGTATGAGGCAGTGTCTCTGTGGTCAGTATGAGGCAGTGTCTCTGTGGTCAGTATCAGGCAGTGTCTCTGTGGTCAGTATCAGGCAGTGTCTCTGTGGTCAGTATCAGGCAGTGTCTCTGTGGTCAGTATAGGCTGTCTCTGGGTCAGTATCAGGCAGTGTCCTCTGTGGTCAGTATCAGGCAGTGTCTCTGTGGTCAGTATCAGGCAGTGTCTCTGGTGGTCAGTATCAGGCAGTGTCTCTGTGGTCAGTATCAGGCAGTGCTCTGTGGTCAGTATCAGGCAGTGCTCTGGGTCAGTATCAGGCAGTGTCTCTGTGGTCAGTATCAGGCCAGTGCCTCTGGGTCAGTATCAGGCAGTGCCTCTGGTCAGTATCAGGCAGTGTCTCTGTGGTCAGTATCAGGCAGTGTCTCTGTGGTCAGTATCAGGCAGTGTCTCTGTGGTCAGTATCAGGCAGTGTCTCTGTGGTCAGTATCAGGCAGTGCCTCTGTGGTCAGTATCAGGCAGTGCCTCTGGTCAGTATCAGGCAGTGTCTCTGTGGTCAGTATCAGGCAGTGCCTCTGGTCAGTATCAGGCAGTGCCTCTGGTCAGTATCAGGCAGTGCCTCTGGTCAGTATCAGGCAGTGTCTCTGTGGTCAGTATCAGGCAGTGTCTCTGTGGTCAGTATCAGGCAGTGTCTCTGTGGTCAGTATCAGGCAGTGTCTCTGTGGTCAGTATCAGGCAGTGCCTCTGTGGTCAGTATCAGACAGTGCCTCTGGTCAGTATCAGGCAGTGTCTCTGTGGTCAGTATCAGGCAGTGCCTCTGGTCAGTATCAGGCAGTGCCTCTGTGGTCAGTATCAGGCAGTGTCTCTGTGGTCAGTATCAGGCAGTGTCTCTGTGGTCAGTATCAGGCAGTGTCTCTGTGGTCAGTATCAGGCATGTCTCTGTGGTCAGTATCAGGCAGTGTCTCTGTGGTCAGTATCAGGCAGTGTCTCTGTGGTCAGTATCAGGCAGTGTCTCTGTGGTCAGTATCAGGCAGTGTCTCTGTGGTCATGTGAAGGCTTACTCAGCCCTGTAACAACTTCAGACAGTATTACCAAGGCTGGCTCCTCCTCAGGAAAATTAATGAATAGAAAAAGAAATAATAATTCACGAAGATAAACACTTTATTATTTAGTAATGCAAAGATAAACATTGAAACATGAAGGTGCATCCTACTTGAAAGAAAAATGAAAAATGAAAAAAAAATTGCCATTTGACTTCAACGCCAATATGTACAAGTAAACTGGGGTGTCTGGTTAATGTTGACACCGTTTTGTAGAAATTGTAGCCGTTAATGATGGGGGGGGGGTTACAGGTATTGAGTGACAACCCAACGACTAGTTCATCACAGAGTCTATAGCCTTGAATAGTCAGTCCAGATGACAGGAACGCAGGTTCTTTACCGCTGCAAAGATGAGGGGTAGTGTCCTGTACAATTAATCAGGTAGGTAGATCATGAAGTGACGTCCCAAGACCGGTTTCAGTCCGTCTCCTTCAACACTTCTCGTTGGTTGGCAGGTGACCCGAGCTGTCATTTCAAGCTGGAAAGAGACAGGTTACCCACTGCTTAAGAAATCACTCTCCATGATAAGTGTAAGATACCTAACAAAGGTGGTGATTATCTAAAAGTATCATGTGGAGCTTAAAACTGAAAGGACCAAGTTTATTATTAGTCAAAAGGGAAGCTTTCGACCAATATCCACTAGAATAGGAGCAGAGGCTTTTACTTACAGTTGTGCTGGGAGCTGTGAGTCGAGTGATTACTGTTTGGCCGGAGCCCCACACGTCACCTTTCGGGGTGGGGAGAAAGCGGGGGGGAGGGGATAGCGGGAGCTAGACTGACCCTACCTTAACAAGCAGCCGGCAATCAAACTATCGTTACCATATACTCGCTCGCTGTTTCTATCTGTTGAACTTTTCCCTCACAGGTCAGTATCAGGCAGTGTCTCTGTGGTCAGTATTAGGCAGTGTGTCTTTCAAATATCTTCAGATCTTTCTAAATTCTTCGTCAAAGTGTTCAAGTGGTCTACTGAACACTGTGGAAGTTCAGCGCAGGATTTGTGAAACAGGATATTTCTTTATGGGCAGAAGTGATTACTATTTTGTTGGTTTTTACCCAGAGGGTTAGCAGGAGGATAATCGAAAATGTCAGTGGTCAATAGGACTGTTCTGTCTTATTTCTATTGTGGTCTTTTAAATTTTGCCCCCAGGATGCCAGCCAGAACCTAATCGGACTAACACACAGGAACTTCATCGGGGATAGCAGGTGTAAGGAAATTCGCCATGTTCCACCCGCAGGGGATTCGAACCACGGAAACTCGGTGTGAGCGTTGTTAACCAAGCACGGGACTGCTGTAAAGTGTTGCGATATGTTTTCTTTTCAGACCTTCAGCAGTGCGCTAGAATTGCATTCTTAAGCATCAAGACCCCGATGAACTGTATCAAGGGTTCTAAAGAATGTAAAGAGGAGCTAGCAAACCTTGGCTAATCTTTCACATATATACAAACCGGATGGTGCCAGATAGTGGAAAATGGCAAATGTGTTTTGTTTCAAAATAGTGGACAGGTCTTAGCTTGAACTATGACCATTTAAGCCTTTAACCTCATAGTGGGATAAATTTATGGAATTTAAAATTGAGAGGCAGTTTGCAGCACCTTGAAAAGCATAAATTTAAACAACGAATTAGCATGGTTTTACAAAGGGGCGTTCCGCCCTTTCGAATTTATTTAAATTTTTTCATAGGTATTTAGGAGGTAGATCATGGTAATGAAAATGAAAATTGTGTATATGGATTCAGTAAGGGGTTTTGACAGGGGCCCACATCAGAGATATTGAGGAAAATTAAAACAATGGAATAGAGGAAATTTTTTTCCCGGATAGAGGCATGGTTGACAAAAAGGAGAGAAAGTTTCATAAATGGGGAGGAAAAGAGTGGGGAAGGTTACGAGCGGGGTTCACAGGGTCAGTGTTGGGCCCCCCGTGTAACAAACTACTAACGACATAGATGAGGGGATAAAGAGGGGACAATCGGCAAGTTTGCGATGACACCAAAATAGGCCGTCGGGAAACTTTGAGAGGGGACATTCGAGACTCGGAAGATTTGAATAGATGATTCAGGGTCGGAGAGAGTGGCATGCTTTAAATATAGACAAATGCAAGGTTTTAAAGGTTGGACAGGACAATAACCATGCCACATATAAACTAAATAATGTAGATCTTAATATTACGGATTGCGAAAAAAGATTTAGGAGTTCTGGTTAGCAGTAATCTGAAACCAAGACAACAGTGCATAAGTGTTCGCAATAAAGCTATAGAATCCTTGGCTTCATATCAAGAAGCATAAATAATAGGAGTCCTCAGGTTGTTCTTCAACTCTATACACCTTGGTTAGGCCTCATTTAGATTATGCTGCACAGTTTTTGGTCACCGTATTACAGGATGGATATAAATTCTCTGGAAAATGTACAAAGAGGATGACAAAGTTGATCCATGTATCAGAAACCTTCCTATGAGGATAGACTAAGGCCCTGAAATCTGCACTCTCTAGAAAGACGTTAGAATTAGGGGGGATATGATTGAGGTGTATAAATGGAAGACAGAATAAATAAAGGGGATGTAAATAGTGTGCTGAAAATATCTAGCCTAGACAGGACTCGCAGCAAGGTTTTAATTTTGAAAAATCGATTCAGGAAGGATACAGGAAAGTACTGGTTTGGTAATAGAGTTGTGGATGAGTGGAACAAACTCCCGAGTAGTTATAGAGGCCAGAACGTTGTGTAGCTTTAAAAATAGGTTGGATAAATACATGAGTGGATGTGGGTGGGTGGAGTTTGGACCTGATAGCTTGTGCTACCAGGTCGGTTGCCGTGTTCCTCCCTTAAGTCAATGTGACTGACCTGACTAGGTTGGTGCATTGGCTTAAGCCGGTAGGAGACTTGGACCTGCCTCGCTGGGCCAGTAGGCCTTCTGCAGTTTTTCCTTCGTTCTATCTTATGTTCTTATGTAACAACTAACTCCATCATCACTACGATACCATTACACCACCACCACCACCATCACCACCACTCACCACCACACTACCACCAACCACTCAGCAGTAACAGCAGCAACACCACCACCACCACCAACAATAACGTTACCACCACCACTACCACACCAACAACACCACACCAACAACAACAACAAACATCACCACAACAACAACAACAATAACAACAGCACCACCACCACTACCACCATCCACCACCACCCAACAACACAACAACAATATTACACCACCACCAACAATAACAATAACATCACCACCACCACTACCACCATCAACAACAACACAAATCACACCACCACCACCAACAATAACAATAACACATCACCACCACCATCAACAACAACAACATCACCACAACACAACAACAAACAATAACAACAGCACCACCACCACTACCACCACACCACCAACAACAACATTACTACCACCAACAACAACAACAATATTACCACACCACCACCACCAACAATACAATAACAACATCACCACCATCAACAACAACAAACATCACCACCACCACCACCAACAATAACAATAACAACATCACCACCACCATCAACAACAACAACATCACCACCACCAACAACAATAACAATAACATCACCACCACCACTACCACCGTAATCAACAACAACAACATCACCACCAATGTGGCATGCAAAGAGTACGTAATCTTTATTCGGCGCATGTACACACCCTCATTTACAGGCTATCTCCCCCAAACAGCGAACCAGGTTGCTAAGAGTTGATGATGGGGCCCCGTCGTTCAACTAGTGACCAGGTTCTAGCCAATAATAAGATGGTTTTGGCAATCGCAGAGGTTATGTGGGTACCACTCTCCTGTCTGCACCTTGTCATTCCCATTCTAGAGCTGGTTGAAGCACGGTCTGCTATCTTGTGGCTTCTATTTCTGCCTTGCTATACGTATCACTATACTTATCACTGTACATAGTGTACATATTGCTGTTCTAAATTGGTGAAGGATAATATAAGTCTAAACTTTTTCTGCTGTATTTATTTTGCACCCATTGCACCCGGGATAACAGGCCATTTGGAATCCTGGGTTATAATATGGGTAGCCTGTCCGAGAGCTGGAGCTGGACTTAGAGAAACGGTGGAGCTTAGGGTGAAGCTCGTAGCAGGAACACTGTGCAGCTTGCTGTCTGGCATTGCTTTACAAATTTTGCGTGTCAGTTGCTTTATGGTCAGCCTTGCTATTGTGTGATCGTTCAACAGCTCGCTACTAGCTTGTTCGGTGTGCTAGCTTCGCTACGGTCAATCTTCTAGAACAGTGTAGCTGTCTGGCATTGCTTTACAAATTTTGCGTGTCAGTTGTTACTAGCCTGTTCGGTGTGGAGAATTTTGCAGTCGGCTTTGCTTGTATGCGTATTCTGCAATCGTACTGTGCATAGCTAAGCGTGTTCTGCAAATTAACGTGTTACGTTTGGGTATTCTGCAATCGTACTGTGCATAGTGAATAACTTATGCCACCTAGACGAGTCAGACGTCTGGTGTCGGCATATACTTTGCATAACCTACCTAAATTGTCCCTACAGCGTTGTTGGCAAATTGCTCGTTCCATTGGCATTAAATACAAACGCACTCTCACAGCTGCGCAACTGCGTTCACTGATTGCTGACAAACTTATAGAAGAAGAGATGGCACATCAGACTCCTCCCTCTACGGGAGCTAGGGAAAAAACTCCTATGTTCTCGCAGGAGGAAGAAGATACACCTACGGAGCAAAATGGTCAGTATAGTGCAGCTGGGTTGTCTCAGGGTGAATCAGCGTCGTTGGCACTTGAACTGGCAAAAATCAATCTTGAGCAAACTAGGGAACAGAGAGCATTCGCAAGGGAAGAATATGATAGGGAAAGAGAAAGGAGGCAGTTTTCGCATTCTGTAAATGATTTTAGTTTACAAAAAGCAGTACAGCTTGTTGCCCGCTTCAATGAGGCCGAACCAGAGCAATTTTTCGAAAGCTTCGAAAATCATGCTCGAGCCTTGAGGTGGCCGGAACAGCATTGGGCATCGTTGGTTCATACAGCATTATTGGGTAAGGCACAGGAATTTACGTCAGCATTAAATGACGCTGAATTTTCTGATTATCAAGTAGTGAAGACCACAGTGTTGGGAGCATATAATGTATCCAGCCAAATATAGAAAGATTTTTAAATTAAGCAGGCGGCAGCTTGGTCAATCCCTCGTGGACTTTGTGAGACAGCAAACCAAAGCTTTTACCAGCTGGTATAAAGCAAGTGGTGTCTCTACCGTTGAGGAGCTGGTACAGCTTATTCTGATTGATAACCTGCTGGAGTCTGTGGGACCAGAGGTTCGAGTCTTTCTGCAGGATCGTGACTTAACCACTGCATTGGAGGCAGCCAGGTTGGCTGATACCTTCGAAACTAACCGCTCCTTGTCCGAGCGGTCCCGTCTCTCTTTTCAACAGCCTGGCATGAGCAGAGATCGTCAACCTTGGAGAATGAAGTGCCAACCGGAGGGAGAACGTCTACGTCAGCCAACTAAGTCACCTGGTGAGCCACGCTTCTCAACATATGGTCCACCTGCGGAGAGGAAAACTACTCATGGTGCATCTCGACAACAGTATCCAGAGAGACACCAGCCAGAACGACACCATTTGCAACATCAGCAGGGAGTAAAGGTCTGCTTCTTCTGTAACAAAGTAGGTCACATCCGTCCCAACTGCCCCCATCAACCCCAACCCATTGGCAAAATCTCTAACATCCCTAGTAACATGTCCCCGAGAGAAGTAGAAAAAGGTATGGCCCCTTATTATTGCCAGAGTCTTATTTCCCTTCAGGAAAACTCAGAAACAACTAAAGTAAAGACCTTTAGAGATACTGGAGCATATTGCTCACTTGTAAGAGAAGGAATATTACCCCTTTCAGAGAATACTTCCTTGAATTCCTCTGTTTTATTGGAAGCATTTGGAGGAGCTATATATTCTGTTCCTTTGCATAAAATTTATGTACAGTGCAAATATTACACTGGGTACTTGACTGTAGGTGTCTCAAAAGGATTTCCCATGAAAGATGCCCATGTTATTACTGGGTAATAACATTACTACTGTTAGTTCGTGTCCTGAACCTATAATGATTAATTCTTCTCCGGTGTTGGCCATAACTCGGGCAACATCCCAAGGGTTGTCTGGAGGGAATGTTGACCTATCCTTGGACGACTCCGATCTCGGAATAGCCACGTTGTTTTATGAGGCACACCGGCCGGAGCCTCGTAAATCAAGTGAACAGACCCCGATCAAGCCTTCCTATTCCCAGGTTGCAGGATTGCCAGATGTCTCTGTTTCCATGCATAGGGACTGTCCTTCCGGGAGGAACAACGAAAGGACCATTCTTTAAAATTCGCTTTTGAGGCAGCCATAGGTAAATCCTCTTTGGGTCATCGGTCAAGTATGAAGTTAAAAACAATTATTTGATCTACACTGAGACTGGTAAGGAGATAGAGGGCCGGCAATTGTATGACAGGTTAGTGGTTCCAACAAAGTATAGACCTCAAATATTAAATATAGCTCATAAAACGTCATTAGGAGGTCACTTAGGAATTACAAAAAACCTTGTATAGAATCACAAAAGAATTTTATTGGCCAAAATTAAAAAAAGATGTGAAGAATCATATTAGGTGTTGCCGAGAATGTCAGCAAGTTGGGAAACCTGGACATTCCATTAAACCTGCACCTCTCCAACCTATACCTGCTGATGGAGAACCTTTTGCAGATTTAATTATAGATTGTGTAGGTCCACTACCTAGGTAAAAGTCGGGAAATCAATATTTATTTACGATTATGGATAAAGTAACCAGATATCCTGAAGCAATTCCCATGCGTAGTATTAATACTAAAGCTATTCTCAAAGCTTTAAACCAAATTCATTTCTTGTTTTGGCAATTCCTAAAACTATTCAAAGTGATTCAAGGTACTAACTTCACTGCCAAAGCATTTAGGGAAGTATTAAACTAGGTTAGGGATAATCCACAACTTATCCACTGCTATCATCCTCAGTCCCAAGGCGCCTTGGAAAGATTCCATCAGACATTAAAAACAATGATGAGAACTTTTTGCATGCACTTTCATACAGACTGGGATGAATCACTACCTTTGTTGCTGTTCTCAGTACGAGAGACGGTGCAAGAGTCTACAGGGTATAGTCCGTTTGAGCTGATCTTTGGGCACAATGTACGAGGTCCTCTTCGGGTGCTCAAAGAAGGATAGATGGGAGAAGACGTTAGTTCAACACTCTACAACCCGTCTTCAAGATTGCAGGTGGCACGTCAGTTAGCCAAGGCTAACCTAAAGACAGCTCAAAGTAAGATGAAACAGAGGTATGACAGAAGTGCACAATTCCGCTCCTTCCATCCAGGAGACAAGGTGTTGGTGCAGGAACCTATACCTGGCCACACCTTGAAAGCCAGATTTACGGGACCTATGCAGATTGTAAGTAGATTATCTGATGTAAATTATGCGATAGCTCCCATTGATAAGACCTCAAAAACTAAAACTTACCACATTAATCAATTAAAGTCTTTTCTTACACCAGATAAAGTCCCAGTAATGACTCTGTCCTCTACCTCTGAGGACGACTCTGACTCTTTGCACTCTATCTCTGAAATTAATATTAAACTTTCAAATTCTGTCCTCCTCAAGGATCCTAGACCTTTAATGGAGGGATTATCTGAAACGCAAGCAACAAATTTAACGGAGCTTCTACAGTCATATCCTAATATTTTTTTCGGATGTGCCGAAAAAATGTACGTTAGGTTATCATGATGTAGATGTGGGAAACTCTAAACCAATTAAACTCCCCCTACAGAGCTAATCCTGAAAAGCAAAGGCTACTTCAGCAGGAAGTAGAATTTTTGTTAAAGCATGGTTTAGTGGAGGAGTCATCTAGTCCATGGGCTTCACCGTGCATCCTTGTGAAGAAGGCTGATGGAGGGTTTCGTATGTGTACAGACTACCGTAAGGTGAACGAGGTCACAATTACAGATGCTGACCCTCTTCCTCGTCTGGATGACGTAATTGACTTTGTGGGTAAGGCTACTTTTGTGTCCAAGTTAGATCTCCTTAAAGGCTACTATCAGGTACCTTTGACGGATAAGGCGAAGGAAATCTCTGCCTTCGTAATTCCAGGAGGTCATTATCAATACACAGTTACCCCCTTCGGAATGAAAAATTCCCCCTCTTCATTCCAGAAACTTATCCATCAGGCTATTAAAGGACTTGAAGGCACGGCAGCGTACCTAGATGATATTGTTGTGGTGTCTGATACTTAGACTTAAGGCTCTTTTTGAGACCTTTCAGAGTTCCCATTTAACAGTTAATTTATCTAAATCTTCCTTTGGCCAGGCCACTGTCACTTTTCTTGGCCATGAAGTAGGTAGTGGTAAAGTTGCACCTAAACTTGCTAAAGTTTTTGCTATTAAAGATTATCCAGTTCCTCATGATAGGAAATCTCTTCAACGTTTCCTAGGCATGATAGGATTTTACAGAAGATTCTGTAAGAATTTCTCAGATATTGTAGCCCCTCTTACCTCTCTTACCAGTCACAAAGTTCCCTTTAATTGAACCTCAGACTGTAACACTGCTTTTAAAAAAGCAAAGAGATTATTGTGTACTGCACCCATTCTCTTGTCTCCAGACTTCTCCAAAACCTTTTTCTTTACAGGTTGATGCTTGTGAGTCTGGGGTTGGGGCAGTACTATTACAAATCGGGAACAAGGAGTTGCAGCCTGTAGCATACTTTTCAGCCAAGTTCCAGCCACATCAGAGGGCTTACTCTACCATTGAAAAAGAAGCCCTCGCGTTGGTACTGGCTTTGGAGCATTTCGATGTTTATGTGGGCCAGACATCGCAGGTAGTCACAGTCTACAGTGATCACAATCCTCTAGTATATCTCCAAGCCATGAAGAACCACAAAACAAGGCTCATGCGCTGGACGCTAAGACTGCAATCATACTCACTCAGAATTAAATATATTGCCGGCAAAGAAAATATGTTGGCAGACTCTTTATCTAGAGTCTAATATTTTTATTTATTTAGGTTAGGATGTTATTTGTGGTAACCCCTTTTCACGCTCTTTTATTTTATCCCCTGGTGTGGGGTTTTTTTTTAGTGAGGGGATGCGGGCTACCGTCCGCCTGTATCTTGGACCTATGCTAGCCTGTCTGACTGCTGTCTCACTCTTAAGTTTAGGGTTTGGCTTTTGGTCACGAGAAAAGCTGAGCTCTATCTAAGAGTTGGATGGTGGAGAGGAAAGGCGGTCCCATTATTTTGTGCCATGGCGGCACGGTTACCACTGGGAGGTAGCAGCCTAATCCTGAGCCTTCTCGGGGTGGGGGTGTGGCATGCAAAGTGTACGTAACCTTTATTCGGCGCATGTACACACCCTCATTTACAGGCTATCTCCCCCAACCAGCGAACCAGGTTGCTAAGAGTTGATGATGGGGCCTCGTCGTTCAACTAGTGTCCAAGTTCTAGCCAATGGTTTTGGCAATCGCAGAGGTTATGTGGGTACCACTCTCCTGTCTGCCCTTGTCATTCCCATTCTAGAGCTGGTTGAAGCACGGTCTGCTATCTTGTGGCTTCTATTTCTGCCTTGCTTACCGTGGAGTGCACTATACTTATCACTGTACATAGTGTACATATTGCTGTTCTATTGCTGTGTGTAATTGTGAAGGATAACAAGTCTAAACTTTTCTGTGTGTGTATTTTGCTCCCATTACACCCGGGATAACAGGCCATTTGGAATCCTGGGTTGTAATAACCACCATCAACAACAACAACATCACCACCACCACTACCACCACCATCAACAACAACATCACCACCACCACTACCACCACCATCAACAACAACATCACCACCACCACTACCACCACCATCAACAACAACAACATCACCACCACCACTACCACCACCATCAACAACAACAACATCACAACCACCACCAACAACAATAACAACATCACCACCACCACTACCACCACCATCAACAACAACAACACCACCACCACAGTTTACGTCAGACACATGAGCATGATTTACCGTATGGCAGATCTGATGCTGTATCAAATGCATCAATTCACCAATCTATTTCATTTGCAAATAGCTGAGCTTGTTGTTGGTGTTGGTGCTGGTGGTGGTGTTGGTGCTGGTGTTGGTGTTGGTGTTGGTGGTGCTGGTGGTGGTGTTGGTGGTGGTGTTGGTGGTGCTGGTGTTGGTGGTGCTGGTGTTGGTGGTGTTGGTGTTGGTGGTGGTGGTGTTGGTTGCTGGGTGTGTTGGTGTTGGTGTTGGGTGTTCTGTGTGTCTGGTGGTGGTGTGTGGTGCTGGTGTTGGTGCTGGTGTTGGTGCTGGTGTTGGTGCTGGTGGTGGTGCTGGTGTTGGTGTTGGAGCTGGGTTGGAGCTGGTGTTGGAGCTGGTGTTTGTGTTGGTGTTTGTGTTTGTGTTTGTGTTGGTGTTTGTGTTGGTGTTGGTGTTGATGAGGGGTGGTATCGTTGGTGGTACTGATGAGGGGTGGTCGCAGTGGTAGTGCTGGTGGCAGTGGGTGAAGACTGTGGGGTGGTAGGAGAACACTAGTACAAATATGGGTTCTAGAAAGATAGAAAGGCATTATATATATAGGCGGAGAGTGAGGTGTGACGCACGTGACCTGAGGAATGTCATAAGAACATAAGAATGAAGGAACACTGTATAAGGCCTACTGGCCCATGCGAGGCAGGTCCTTATGAAAGCAACCTCTGCCTATGATGAGGACGGGTAGACGATGAAATCATGTGACTCCTGTGTTGTTGGGTTGGTGGTGCTTAAGTATCATGTATGCCAATGTTTTTGAATTTTGTAGGCTTCCCCTTTCGTTCTATAGTGTCCGGTGACGGCGATTGTGAGGTTTAGGACCGGCGGTCGAGCGTGGTTCGGTGAAAAGCGATGTGCTCATTCCGTTCATTCAAATGTCCCGTGGAGTCTCTGTGGAGGAACAGGCGTACTACATCGTCTTTAAGGCATTTATTATTAAGCGTATTAAAATCTATGTTCGCATGTTTACCGTCTATCATATAGGAGAGTTGTTTTGATAAGGACTTGCTCGCATGGCAGTGCCTTATACAGTGTTCCTTATTTTTATTTCTTATAAATTTTTAAACAGTGCGTCACACTCACTCTCTTATATATTTAATCCTTTTCTACCTCTTATGTTAAAGTGATCAAGGTCCAGGACCGAAACGTTTTTATAAATTTATAGTGTTTGCTTACGTTTCTTCTAAACTATATATATATATATATATATTTATATAAATATATTTATTATCTTAAAATAATATTTAAAATTACTAATATATATATAATTTATTATATATAATAAATATATATTTTAATATTTAAAATTATATAAAATATATATATATATTTGTAGGTGATGATTTTAAATTATTGATACATTACTATTTATGGCAGTAGTTATATATAAGTAGTAATTTATATTTGAATGTATATATATATTATATATTATATAATGATATAAATATTTTATATAATATTATATATATGTATATATATATTATAATGTTATATATGTATATATTATTTATATATATATGTAATATATATGTATATATTATATATATATATATATATATATATATATATATATATATATATATAAACACTGATCTCTGGCTGAAGGAGACTCGAACCTACGAACCTTAGGACAAGGTACGCAGTGCTTTACCAATCTACCCACACTGGTCCAATACCTTGGCGTGTAGCATGAGCTACACGTTTGATCCAAGGCAGCCCTTTCAGGGAGAAGGCTTACAGCTTTTCATCTCATCCCTGCATGCATCAGCCTTACTAGAGATTTGAACAATGCAAGGAATTCGCGAGAGCAATGCGAAATATACACAAACACTGATCTCTGGCTGAAGGAGACTCGAACCTACGAACCTTAGGACAAGGTACGCAGGCTTTACCAATCTACCCACACATGGCTGCCTTGGATCAAACGTGTAGCTCATGCTACACGCCAAGGTATTGGACCAGTGTGGGTAGATTGGTAAAGCACTGGTCCTTGTCTAAGGTTCGTAGGTTCAAGTCTCCTTCAGCCAGAGATCAGTGTTTGTGTATATTTCGCAATGCTCTCGCGAATTCTTGCATGTATATATATGTATATATATATATATATATATATATAATATATATATATATATAATATATATATATATATATATATATATAAAGGGCTATAACTAGGCCTCAGAAATGTTAACAGGAGTACATCTGGATTATTATCTACAATTGTCTTACTTGTTACAAGGAAATTTACGATATTTGTTTAATAGATCTGATATCTTATTTTCATTAATAAGATATCATGACGTATCACATAGGTTATTATACTATCTACTTGTATATTTTTCAGTATTTAGGCAATAAAACACATGGTGCTCTAGATAGTGATTATAATGCTGAACACATAATTTACGTTAAGTTTGATCATCATTGGTGTATCTGCCAAACTGCCAGAAGTACTTATAACGAAGCCTAAGCCTAGCCACTACAACATCAGTCAGTCTATTCACATTGCAAGTTGCACAACAGACGTACTTACCTACGTTCATATTATCATAGTGAGTAATAGATCTACTCAGACTTATAACTGCTTTCCTCTGACATTCCCTTTTATTTATATCTCTCCTAACATTATACAATATGCTAAACACATATATGCAAAAGTTATTTTTTGCATTTTCCTTCAGATATTTTCTGTGGCTAACGTATAAAATTAATATTAAAAAGAATAGTTTGATGTGTGATGGAATCCATAAAAAAATGTACATTAATTTATATTTTCCTGATTTTTGAGTATTTATAACTGGCTTCTCCACTGAGCATGTTAGTCATTATGCGCGTCAACAACCTTCAGTGATAATCACAGCAATAATCACAGAGTCAAACTTAAGTGACATAAGTTAACTTTAGCGTCATTAGGATAGCAAACAATTAAGCTTGTAGTGTAGACGCCCAGTTGTTATTTCTAATGCCTAACTCAACATAGTTGCTAAAGATTTTGTCGACAGAAGTGGCAACAAGGGCAGCTGCAGTCCAGCCAGTAGACTCCAGCTTAGATCCGTTAGTTTATGTAACTTGTGATATATTATTACTAACAGTTAAGTGAGACAGTTCTTCTTGAGTAGTTACGTTTGCAAGTGATTTAAGGAAGGGATTACTAGTGATGAGCTTCGGAGGGATTTGCAGGTATGTATATAATATTAGTGGATTGTAACTTTCATTGAAGGGGGAAATATATGTCAGACATATCCTCCAGAAAAAGGATAATGTTGGTGAAGTTTTTAGAATCGGGCAAAATCCATCACCAGGACAGAATAAGTGTTGAAAAGTGTGGAAAATAGGTAAGAGTTCAGCTTGAAGTAGATGTTTGATTGCCTTTAGAAGAGAATTTGATAAGTTCCTCTAACCAGTCGCTGATGAGCCGGGTTGTGGTGCGAACGTTGAAATGCGCGCGACTGGCAGCAACAGCCTGTACGATCAGGCCGGCAACTGGTATGTCTGGTCTGAGACCGGAACTCCAGGTAGACACCAGGTAGCGTCTAAGAAACCCACCTCACATCATGACTTCCTCTAAACATACTGGTATACTTAATTACCTTCTACAAAGACCTAAACCTGTGTGGGGTCATTCAGTTCAAGGAGTGGTGGAGGCTCGAACCTCAGTCTGCTATTTGCGGCCATCCTCCCTGATCAACCAGGCCGTTGGTGGGTAAACTCGAAACTTACATCTTGGTCAACGACATTACGTACCCAATCTAGTGGACAGACTAACCCATCGTGTGGAGACCCAATATCCAATATCCTTCTTTTACAATGGTTATTACGCTTGCTGATGCTCTAAAAACCCAAA
>NC_069476.1:22677313-22694330 GCF_026875155.1 Cherax quadricarinatus | reverse complement strand
GGGCATTCAATTGCTGCGGATGAAGATAAAGTCTGAGAATGTAAAAAGTTTCTTGGATTCTTTACAATAACTGGAGAATGCATCTTATGGTTTGCTTATATTTTTAGTGTTGACAATGACTGGTATGAATGATGGTGAAAGTGTTTCTTCTTTCTCGGGTCACCCTACCTCGGTGGTGTGTTTAGAAAAGTATTAATAAGCCAATTTTATTAATAAAATTTGTTATTACTGTGAAAAAAACTGGAGATTCTCTCTTCTGATCATCAGTAAGTCACAGTGTTTGACTTTATTGGGATATCGTAAGTTAAATCAACATAATAATCTCCCATGTGCCTAAAACACCTGTGTGCCCTCAAGACCATTGTAAAAAATTGTGTTATGTACCCAAAGCATTAATAAAATTTATTTAACTTTCTACTTCAATCAACTTCAAAGCGTGCAATGAAACACAGGAGGCTGAGGTTATGCAATACTGCTACATCTTTCTAGGATCGTGCAGCTTGCAGACGATTGTTATCGGAGAAACTTTCTACATGTAAAGTACACATCATGAGGTTCTTTCTTTTCGTCTCCGCCTTTTTTGACCTTTGCTAGTCGGATATAGGACTTCTCTCATTCTATGTTAGGGTCGAGAAAAGTATCTTTTGCACTAAGTGAGGGCAAATTGAGACCTCCTTCATATATTCTACATGGCTATGATTCGTGAGGTATATGACTCGACGTCTCTCTCTATTTGCCACCTAGATATTCTCCAGTTCAGTCATTTGATGACCTCTGCCTACCATTGCGCTCATCATCCCAGTCAGTCATTGGATGAAGCACTGACACAAATTAATACTTACATTTTCAGCTGATGGTGTATAGTGGTCATGGAGTGCATGTAGAAAGAAGTAGTGGCCACGTGCACGTCGGAGTTGGTTCTGTGCACACAGGTGGGAGGATGATGTACGAGAGAACCACGGGAGGCTGGAGTGAGCGCCTCCGAGGTCCCCTGGACGCAGATGATCCCAGGGTGATAGCATCACTCAGGGACCATTACCTTCACCCGCCAAGCACTCAACCTTATACCTTAGATGACTACACGAACAGGCTCAACTACAAGGTAAAGATACGACCAATGCAGAGTTGAAACGAGACTGATGCTTAGGCTGATTTAGCTGCATCATCAGGATGCGGCAGTAGGTGTACACCATTGTAAATGCAAGTTATGCGCAGAATAGTTCTGCATCTACAGTGTATCTGCTTCAAAACTGCTGCAACAGTTCTGTTACAGTACATGTGTACCTTACTTTATGTGACAGATGTGTTCCTGGCCGATGGCGCAAAAAGTGAAATCACATAGCAAACTCATTATAACATGTGGCCCAATCCCTGGACCCATTACGTACCTCGGTAATCTGTAAATACCTTTGTAACTTGTCATGATTGTGACTAGACCTACCTGGAGTTCATTACCTTTGTAAATTGTGAGTTCATTACCTTTGTAACTTGCTCAGCTATCTAAACTTTGGAGTTCAGTCCCTGGACCAATTATGTACCTCTGTAATCTTTTGACTACCGCCCACAGGATGGGTATGGGATGCATAATAAACATATTAAACTTAACTAAACATGTGATAGGTAGGGATTTCTTCTCAAACTCTGCTGGTTCTACAGGTTATTTTTCTTCGGTTGTTTACATTCATACTTTGTGAATGTTTATTTCATATATGTAGGGAAGGGCCCCCTGTTTTAAAGTGGAGAAAAAAAGGAAAAATCCTTGAATTTTTTTTTCATCATTTGAGTTACTTTGAGTTTATTTTTTTTTATTAATTTGAACATGTTTTACAGAGAAGTACAAGGAATAAATTTTTTTTAAAGTGCAGCATCCCAAAAACCCCCCTTGTTTGCAGAGCTTTAGGGGGCGGGCTTAAAAATTAACTTAAGTTTAAAAAAAGCAAGGGAAAAATTTTTCAGGGGAAAAAAAATTATTGAAAAACGATAACAATTTAGTCCCAAAGGGAGTTTTTAAAAAGACGGGGTCATTGGTCTTTTCTGTGTTGTGTTTTAATCAGTGAATGGGTATTCTGTTAGGTAATGAATTTAAAATGTAAAAAATTTTGTTTTTTGGGGTTCACGGGTTTGGACTTTTTATGGGGTACAATAATGGATACTATATGAGATAAAATTTTTATGAGTTACAATTATTCAGTATTTTTTTTAGTTTGTGGGTGAGTAAAGTGATTTTTGAGAAGGACTTGAATTTTAAACAGACGGTTTTTTTATATTAAAAGGTAATGAATTTCCCGATTTTAGGGCCTTTTATGTGCATTGAGTTTTTTCATAGCGTGAGATGGACACGAGGAACATCAAAGAGTGATCTGTGCCTTGTGTTATGGTCATGTGTTCTGTTGAGGTTGGTAAGGAGATGTTTGAGGGGAGGGTTTATGTCAGAGTTAAGTGTTCTATGTATGTAGTAGGTGCAGTAATAAGTATGGATGTTTTGTATTGTGAGTAGGTTTAGAGTTTTGAATATTGGTGGAGTGTGCTGTCTGTAGTGGGAATTTGTTATCATTCTGACTGCAGCCTTTTGTTGGGTGATTAGTGGTCTGAGATGGTTTATTGTTGTTGAGCCCCATGCACAAATTCCATAGGTGAGATAGGGGTAAATAAGTGAGTGATATAGGGCCAGGAGGGCTGACTGTGGAACATAGTACCGTATCTTCGATAGTATGCCTACGGTCTTGGAAATTTTTTTGGAAATTTGTTGTATATGTGTTTGAAATTTGAGTCTATTATCAAGGTGGATTCCTAGGAATTTTCCCTCTGTGAGTTTTGTGATAGGTGATCCATTTATCATTATGTTAAGAGACACATCTGCAGCTCTGTTACCAAACTGAATGTAGTAGGTTTTGTCAATGTTTAGAGTAAGTTTGTTGGTCCTCATCCAGGTTGATATTTTCTGTAATTCGGTATTTACAGTATTGGCTAGCATGACTGGGCTCGGGTGAGAGTAGACGTATGTAGTGTCATCTGCAAATAGTGTGGGTTTGAGTAGTTGCGATGCATTTGGTAGGTCATTTATGTATATGAGAAAGAGAAGAGGGCCTAGGACACTTCCCCTGTTGACAGACCAACTTAATTGGCTGTGCGGAAGTTTGCCCCCCATTTTGTGTACACATATTGGCTTCTTGTTGCTGAGGATGACTTTAGGTATTTGAGGAGTGGCCCTCTTATACCATAGTGTACAATTTTATGTGGAGCAAGTCGTGTCAACTGTCTCGAAAGCTTTACGTAAGTCAATGAGACCCCCAGTGGGAATTCTTTATTCTCTTTGCTGTATAATATGTTTTCTAGCATATGGATAATAGCATCATTAGTATTTTTTTGATTATGGGCCTGAACCAAATTGACAGGGGTTGAAGTATGTTGGTGGGAGATGAGTAGGAATAGATACACTTATGGATTAATTTTCAAAGATTTAGAGAGAGGGTGTAAGTTGGATATTGGCCTATAGTTATTCAAGTCTTTGATGGTCTCCTCTTTAATGTATCGGGGTGACCCTTGCTATTTGATAGCTGTAGCAAGGTAGAGGATTCAATGATTTGTTAAAGAGTGTTTGCAATGATTGGTGATAGCACCTGTGAACTTTTTTGTATATTAATGGGTGGTTAAGGTATTTAAATCACCGGTCCTTGTTTTTTAGTTTGTTGATAATAAAGGGAGTCTTCAGTTGGTTAGTTGGAGCTAGGAAACAGTGTGATCGGGGCGTTTGCCAGTGAGGTAGTCATTGGTGGGGTATCTGAGCTTGGATTGTAGGGGCTAGGGTTTCCTAAATGGAGAAGAAATCATTGAGTCTGTTTGCTGTTTCCAGTAGGTGGGAATTGGGGTTCATCTGGTTTTGTTAATTTCAATTTCGCTATTCGAGTTCTCTTTGTTGTTCCTATATTTCCTGATAGGGTTTAGTCTAGGATCTTTTTTATGTCACCCCTCATATGTTGGATAATCTTCTCAAATAACAATTTTTTAGCCCTTCTTAGTTAGGCTGGTTAGGAATTGAACGAGTAACGTTTTGATTTGGTCTCTGCTTATTGGGCCTATTTCTGTACTGTTTTTTTGTATTGGTGCTTTGTATTTATGGATTTGAGGATACTTGGGTGTTAGCCAGGGACTGTTCAGTCTCTTCACAGTCATCTGTGGTGGGGGGTTTCAGTGCTTGTTATAGAGGTATTGGTCCTTTTTTAAGAAATTATTAATACATTTGTCAATATCTGTATAGATTTTCTAGCTCAGTGGGCCAGTCAATGTTTGTCACTCCTGCTGCTGTGAAGTATTGATAGCTGCCTCATTGTGAAGTCTGAAAGTCTTGAGTATGTCCTAGGGTAATTTGCCAAGGTTTGTTTATGAGAAGGTAGGTATTGTCCTGTGGTATTAACTGGATTATGCCTGATCTAAAGGGGGGATATGTGTTGGTCCAGAGGTGGTCTAGTAAGGAAACACAAGTCCTCTATTACCTTGTAGTTTTGTTACTGTTGGAAGCAACAGCATTTACCTCATAGTGTTTTGTTGAATTCAGTAACATGTGGTCTTGGTCTTGTAGGAGATATTATAATGAAGTCACCTGAGAGTATCACAAATCACCCTTTTGGTATTTATTCACCTGAGAGTATAAGTGATCTTTGTTCATGCGTGCATCATTACATACTTCTTAGCTTTCACTAAAACGGCTAATGTTGATTTGTGGTACTCGTAGATGTATATCACTGTGAAGGTTTTGTAGTGTATTTGGATTTGAATTTAGCTATTATATATTCCCCATGTTCATTCCCTTTGTGCAAGTATTATTGATACATTCTATTGGTCTGAGTATATAAAGCTGTGGCCACCCCCCTTGTTGAATTCTGGCCTAAGTTGTGTATGGCTGTTGTAAACAGAATGCATAGACATCTGTATATCAGTTTTAGCCAGGTTTCAGTGAGAGTAATGATGACATACTGGCATGCAGGGAATTTAGTATGTATGAGGTCATCAGTAATGTTTGCTTAAAGATCTGAATATTTAGTTAAAAGACAGTTATGATTGTTTGTTTTCTCTGAGAGTGGCTTTGATTGTTCTGCAGTGTAGTAATTACAGTAACTGTTTTGATTCATTTAAGTCATTAGATAAGAGTTGGTAATCAGGATCCAACTGCCTAGTTATCATCAAGATTTATAGTGAATCTATAGTAGAATTAATAGAAGACAAAGTAAATACAGTGACCCCCGGTTAACGATATTTTTCACTCCAGAATATGTTCATGAGGCCAGTACTGACCGAATTTGTGCCCATAAAAATATTGGTAAGTAGATTAGTCCATTTATCAGACCCCCAAACAACACGTACAAACGCACTTATCATAAATACCTTACATAATTGGTCCATTCGGAGGTAATCGTTATGCGGGGGTCCACAGTAATCTAAAGCAATAAAATAACACCTGAATTATTTTAACAAATGTAAAAAAAATATGAGCTAAAGGTAGCTCTTTAAAAGCTAAATAAATGAGGCAATATAAAAGGACAAAATAATAATGGGTGAACAAAAAAGTGGTAATCAAATAAATGAATATAATGGCAAAAAATAAGCATTTTGCCTGGTCTCCAGACAAACTCTCTGTCCACCAATGCACTGCCCCATACCACTACATGAAGACATATTTTATTCATTAAACAGTATAAATCAGGTTTCTACGTTATTTATTTGTTTATTATGTCATATAAATGAAATGAGATAGAAAATAAGCCGTAGAGTTGATATTAGCTAAATCACTGAAGTACAGAATTCCACTGGAAAGATTAATTGCATTTCAGTTAATTTTAAAAGAGAAAATTGACTGCAAATGAGCAAAGCCAGTCACTTGCTTGGAATGGATTTAACTTGAAGTAGAGGTTTCCACTGCATATATATATATAGGTATAATATATATATATATATATATATATATATATATATATATATAAATATATATAAATATATATATATTAATATATATATATATAAATTTATATATATATATATAGATAATATAAATATAATTAGTATATATATAGAGTATACTAGACATACAGTGGTACCTTGAGCTTCGAACTTTCTTCATTCCAGAAGGCTTTTTGAGTGCTGTTACCGAACAAATTTTGTTCTCATACGGAATAATTGAGATTTTGCCACCGAAGTGCTAGTTTATTGGTGCACCCCATATCCATCTGTGAATGTTATGCAAGAGCATATGGATTATACAAAAGGCCTAGGAACTAGGCCCCCAAAGGGTTAACAGTAGTACATATGGCTTTAAATCTACATAACATCAGTTTACTTATCTGATTACAAGCTAATTTAGGCAATTTTGTTTAGTATATCTTGTATATTATTTCATTAATAAGATATCTTTGACATGTCAAAGAGGTTTATCTAATACTGTCTGTCTCTGTATTCCCTCAATAATGGACATAAATTACATAGTGTTTCCAAGACCAAGTGACCATATCCTGATCACATAATTTGCATTTAGTTTGATCATTATCTGGTGTCTCCCAAATGCCAGAAGTACTGTAACCAAGCCTAAGCTGTGCCATACAAAAACAGTCAGTTGATCACATTGCACATTGCTCCATAAATATACGTTATCTATGTTCATATTATCATAGTGGTATAGATCTACTCAGTCTTCTAACTGCATTCCTATAACAATCATTTTCATTATTTACTTCTCTCCTAATATATTCTATACTAGACACAGATAATACCAAGTAATATTCTACATCTCCTTCTGGTACTCTTCCTGGAATAACATATCAACTTTATCATGAAGGATAATCCAATGTGTGAGGGATCCATAGGCATAAGGAATAATGTAAATTAATAGTCCTGTTTTCAAACCCCTCCAAAAATACACTTACAAAAGTACCTACAATAATACACTCCTTACATAATTGGTCAAGTTGGGAGCAGTCGTCTGATAACTCGGGTTACCACAGTGTGTGAAAATATATATATATATATATATATATATATATATATATATAAAAATATATATATATATATATAAATGATATATATATATATATATATATAAAATATATATATATATATATATAATATAAGTATATATTATACGTATTTATATATATATAAAATTACTATGTATATAATAAATATATATATATATAGTATATATATATATATATATATAATAAAAAAGTATAATATATCAAAGTACATAGTTATATATAATAATATATATATAAAATTTAAATATATAGTATATATAATTATATATATATAAAATAATATATAAATATATATATATATCTAATATATTTAATATATATATATATATATATTTATATATATATATATATATATTATATATATATATATATATATATATATATATATTATATATATATATATATGTATGTATTATATATAATATAATTTTTTAACTCATTGGTTGAATGAGTATGGGCATCACTTTGAAACTATAAATCCAATTGGATGAAATTTTTTATTTAACTAAGCCAAAGCATATTATGAGATATGAAAAATTCCACATAACTGCAGTAACTTTGTCAAAATTAAGGTAGTGTTAGATGCAGCTATTAAAAATTATGTGTTTATAATCTATTAAGTGTTTCTTGACGATTTGTAAATCATTTGTTAATCAGTGTTAGAATAAGTCAATATAATTTTTTATTTAGAATAATAGGCGTACATTATAACTTCTTTGAACTGTCGAAGGCCCAATCCTGACTAGTGACTCCTTTGTCGCAAAATATTCGAAAAAAAAAAATTATTTTTTCCTTATGAAAATGTTAAGATTATTTTCTGATTGTTTAGTCCCAAAAAAAAAATTTTCCCATCAGTAACTTACCGATAAATAGAGGCATGTGGAAGTTTGCAGAAAATGAGCCGCGCATGTGCAACAGCGGCGACTTGCCGACTCACCTGTTTCCGGTAACTTAGTTTACTTTGTATTTGAAAGGTTTTTGTTTTTTTCACTATTTTATTTTTTCACATAACTTATGTGGCCTGTGAGACCAAAGTAATGGTGCAATGCACAAATATACACTCGTTGTAACACACAATAAGCACACAAACATAATTATCAATATATTGTTTTAACAAAAACCTTTTTTACAAAAACAAACATACAAAAAATTGTTTATTACTATTGTTTCTATAATATATATACCAATTATACAGTCACTGAACATACTCCTAGAAGTTCTGCAGCTTGTGGAACTCTGCAAACATTGTGTCATACACAGTGGTGTTTAACAAACTCTCCACACATAAAACATGGTGGTCATACACAGGTGGTGGATTTTACACTCTCACACATAAACATGGTGTCATACACAATGGTGTTTTAACACTCCCACACACAAAATCGTGTGTGTGCATTTTTGTTGAATTTTTTTTTTTATGTGCAAAAGACAAAACACCTCTCTGAGCAGCTTTCTTTCAAAGTATTAGCAGGCAGTAGTGTTATGTAGTTATCCTAGGTATATGGCGTGGGTCACAGTCCTTCCGAAATTTCCTCCTTCATCTTTCCTACGCTGAGGCCTACCTGGAGGGCATTCCAACTCTCTTCCTACATTCCTTCATCTGTCATGCATTACTTTTTCCTTCCTTTCATCTATCCTTCTTCATTCCTGCCTTCCCTTCTTGCTTTCTGGTTTCTATAATATATATACACATATATAGTCCACTAGAATACTTTCATAAAACTGCTATTATCACCCTTCAGCAAGCTTGTCTGTGTGCGAGTGTGTGGCTTATAATTGTTTTTGAGTCAGAGTCGGCAGCTTGTCAAATGACATATTGTCTCATTAGTCACTTCCCCTACCGCCTGTCAAAACAATGGGGTCGGATGCTGCGTTCCCCCTCCATTCTATCTAATTATCTTTCTCCCTCAGTCTATCTCTTTCAAATCCGGAGCGAGGAGAGATCTCTGTCTATCTCTGTCTCACTAGGTACACATAAATACCACTATACAAGTGTAAATTTACCTAGAATAACCCCAAAATCCAACAAGTGCATACTCTGCTTGAAGATTGTAGTAAACGTGATGATGACACAGTCTGTCTGGCTCTCTCTGATACAGAGCTAGACGGATAGACAGGGATTTGGCAGACAGACAAATAACAGAACTGACAAATGTTTTGTTTCGTCGTCATCTCTTCCTCCTCCCTCCTCCCCTTCTCATCCTCCTCCTTCTCCCTCCTTCTCCTTTCCTACCTCCTCCTCCTCCTCCTTCTTCTCCTTTCCTCCTCCCCCTGGCTCTTGACAGATGGACAGCTTCATCCCTCTCCCACCACCCTCCTTTGACGCTCATCAAAGTCAGTCTCCTATCAGATTGTTATCCCTCCCATATCTGTCACTGTCATGGGGTGAACTGTTTTCATGCCTCAAGGAACATAATATTACATATTATGATATTATAAGGTATTAGGTATTATTTATTATCTTTATTCTTATTCTTATTCTTAACTTCTTCTTCTTCTTCTTCGTCTTCTTCTTCTTCTTCTTCTCCTCCTCCTCCACCTTCCACCGGCCTCCCTCCCTTCCCTCTCCTCCCTCCATCTTCCTCCTATCCCTCCTCCTCCACCTCAACTCCCACCTCCTCCCTCCTTCTTTCTTCTCCCTCCTTCTTCCCTCCTCCTCCTTCTTCCACCCTCCCTCCTTCCTCCACCTCCTCCCACCTCCTCCCTCCTTATTTTCTCCTCCCTCCTTCTTTTCTCCTCCCTCAATCTTCCTCCTCCCTCCTTCCTCCTCCTCCCCTCCTTCCTCCTCCTCCCTCCTTCCTCCTCCTCCCACCTTCCTTCCCCTTCCTCCTTCACTTCCTCCTCCTCCTTCCATCCTCTCTCCTCTTTTTCCTCCTCCTCATCATCCACCTCCTCTTCCCTCCTCCCTCCACCTCCTCCCCTCCTCCACCTCCTCCATTGCTTATTCTGGTCCTCAAACACCTCGAAATTCAGAAATTGATCTTCATTGGACCACTTCCATCTGTGTTAGAGCATCACTTGAAGAAAGAGTCCCAGATTTGCAGGGAAGTCCATATTTCGTACCGCTAGACAAGCGAAAAAGGACGACTAAATGGTATTCCCACAATGCACCACTGGCTCCCCGATTTTTTTATATTGTGCCACACTGACCATGAGACCCATTCTCCAATGTTGGGCCCTACAGCTTTCTCCTGTATGATTTGAAGCGCTAGAATTTATGCGTATAGATACGTCAAACCACGGATCTCACGTGTGGTACTATAACGCCCGCGACAGTCAAAGGTTAAAATACTGCAATATCATAATAATTTTTACAATAAATTTTTAAATACACTGAGAAGAAAGTGTTAACTACTCTAAAACAAGACAACTAAGGTAATTTGATACATAACCTTGATATTGATAATTATAAAATGTTGAAAATTTTTTGCATATTCTCTCTTTGATTTCGGCACAACTGTTTAAAGATAAAAAAATATGATTTATGTTAAGTAATACAAAGATAAGAAGATAACATAAAAATACCTCAAAGGTAGCTAATAGACTCACCTAAGCATGTTTTTTTATGGGTCAATTGCCATAATATTTCCTCCATAGTTAGGGGTAAGCACCATCCGCCCAGTTGCCGAAGTCTTAATGGGACTTAAGGTGATCTTTACTGTGTTGACCGGTATTGCAGTGGTTCACAAGCAAAGGGCTTTATCTCCTGTGGTGTGTACGTATGTGAAGCTTTCAATTTCTCCTTTTGGGCAGCTGAATAATGCAGAAAGGGCATGTAAAAGGTTTTCAACCAGTATGAATTCTTAGTGTGTCATAAGGTTGCACTATGAACAGATCTGAAGGCAATGTGGACAGGCAAATGGCTTCCTCCAGTGTGAGTAGCCACATGGATTCCATATGACTACATACGAGGTGGTGTACCCACAGCAGGGACAGCGCATAGTGGTTGGCACCTCGGGTGCACCACCCATCTGTAGGGAAGCAAGACTATTAAGTTTGTGTTGATAGTTTATCATTGTGGCATATTATTAGATGTACATACAATGATATGATTGGAGAACAAAAATTAAGAAGTCAGGGTAAGATTGTACTATTCCACTACAGTATTACATAATATGATTATTCAGTACAGTGTGTGTGTGTGTGAACATATAAACATATATTTTTTTCAACACATCGCTGTCTCCCACTGAGGCAAGTGACCCAAAAAAGAAAGAAACTTTTCACCATCATTCACACATAATCACTGTTATATCTAGCAAGAGGCGCCCAATCCAACAGTTTAGATGTCCACTGTCTCAAACAACCAATATCCCAAACCGCCCGTCCTTTAGAGTGCATGCAATTGTACTATTCCCACCTCCAGGGCTTAAGTCCGTGCTAATACGCTCATGCCACATTGCTGTAAATCAAAGTCCCTCACTCACAAAAACCTCTTGTTAACTCCCTCCCTCCCAACCTTTTTTTCAAGGACAACCCCTACTCCAGCCTTCCTTCCCCTACAGATTTATACATCTCCAAGTCATTCTACTTTTGTTCCATTCTCTCAAAATTGACCAAACCACATCAACAACCCTTCTTCAGCCCTCTTACTAATACCTTTATAGTAACTCCACACCTTCCTCCTAATTCCACATTTACCCAAATTCTCTGCATAATATTTACACCACACATGCCCTTAGGCAGGATATCTCCACCAAATGTGAAAAATACCTTTAAGAGTATGCTTTTACTACTGTAACAAAACGGACATACACAAGTTTTACTGTCAAGATGGCGAGATCAGGAAAGGAAGGAACCATCCCAGGGACCCTAAATGCAGAGATACATCCATTGCCTGCATTAGGTCTAAAAGCAAGGTGAGGAGGAACTTTAGGATCTAAACCCCAGGTTGTGTGTATTTTTAGTAGGTCCACCATTGGATTGCAAAAGGATGTAGGCATATTAGAACATACTATCCTTGAGAATGGGATGTACACCTACTCCTTGCACGTGCTGTAGTGCTACGCAGTGTCTAAGGATACACTATACTGGGTAAAAAAGAAATACAGGGACCCACCAGTTTGCGATATAAACCGTTCCTGAGAGCTCACCGTAAACCAAAAATTATCGGAAAGCGAATCAATTTTCCCCATAAGAAATAATGGAAATCAAATTAATCCGTGCAAGACACCCAAAAGTATGAAAAAAAAAATTTTACCACATGAAATATAAGTTTAATGTACACAAACTGAAGCAAAAAAGAAAGACATGCACAGATTCCTAGTTACTCTACTAACAATAGAATACATGACACTTACCTTTAATGAAGATCTGGTGATGATTGATGGAATGGGAGGAGGGAGATGTCAAAGTTTTTATTGTTTAGAAGGGATCCCCTTCCAATAGACTTGAGGTACAAGTCTTTTCTGGGGTTACTTCCCTTTATCTTTTTAATGCCACTAGGACCAGTAGAGTAGTCACTGGCACGGCCTCACCATGCCTAATCACACTATGTATGTGCCACTACGATTCTTAAATCTTTCTCAAACCAACCTTTGCTGGCCCTAATTTCACTTCACGTCAACCACTAGTTTGCAGGCAATTCATTACCAAATCATCATGCAACAGCCTACCTTTACACAAATGATTGCTTGAGAGATGCTACACCTCTATCTGTTTTTCATTATCCACACCAATAGCAGACCTCTCAACATCTAACCCTTGCGGTCGCTGTTTTGTAATCCACAGTTGCACCTTTTGCAACAACAGCTTCCGTTGATTGCCATTTTCCTGGTCACTATAGTAGATATGGTGATTGGGGTTTTTTGTAAACAACCTGGCCAGCTCCGACACATGCAACTCCCTTTCGTACATTGCAATAATCTCTTTTCTTCCATTTCTAATAGTCATTAGCACCCTTTTTCTCGAAGGGTATGGCACTAAAGCTTCTTGGGGTCCATGGTGACTTTATTTTTGCAGAACAAGCACCAAAAAACACTTGTGATAATATTGGAATGTACTGAATGTATTCTTAGATGCGAGCACACTGGGCTGCTTGTAAACATGCAACACACGTGACACATCTTGGAGATTTTGTATACCGGGTTTTTTTAATGGGAACTGAAGGCAAATATTTGCAATATAATAGCGTCCGCATACTGGATTTATTGGATACCGATCATCGCGAACCGGGAGTTCACTGTATTTATTGAAGGGTATTATGGGTTCAACCATAAGAACACCTTACAACAAATTATGGGTAGCATCTGCATACCAAGTTGGCACTCCCAGTAGGTATTTCAGATGAAATTTTCCCTCAAAGGGGTCAACCACTTATTAGGGAATAATTTATAAGGGCCTGTTAGACAGGTGAGGAACAAACTAGTTTGGGGGGAACCAAGTCCCCAAAGATGGGAGGAGAAGACTAGGGAAACCCTGCCAACTTCTCTCCTGATGGTTTCCACCATGAGAAGTATGGGCTCATATCATCTGCAATAGTCTTCATTGATATTTCCTCATGAGGATGGTGATGGCTTAAGGTCTGGAAACTCTGTTTTCTGATGTTGAAACTGCATCAGTTGAAGAAAAGGATGTTTCCAGCCAAGGAGATCATATTGGAGAATGGATCAGTTAAGTATGTGAGAGAGGCCTTGCACCTACTAGTGTAATTAATTTCTGCACCGGAAAATGTCACTCTTTAAAGCCTCATCAGAGCCTCAGTCTGTTGCTGAGGAAGAGATTTTACAATTAAATAAGTGAGTTCATTTCAGAGGAAATGTACTCTTACAAAAGAAGTCGCTCTGTTGCAGTACTGATGGAAGGAGAACAAGTTTTGTCCCAGAAAGGTGATGTCCCAGGGTTTTCCAGGCATTTCTTCTGGTCTCAGCTTGGGAGACTGTCAGGTAGCATATCAACCCTTTCAGGTCCGTCCCGTAGATCTACGGCTTAACTTCAGGGTCCAAACCGTAGATCTACGCCATGATCACAGCTCACTCTGATAAACTGTGAGTGGTACAATTTGGCCTAGATATAGAGAATACATCTAAGTGGTTTGTGTGCACCACATAAAACAAATCCTGCAGCACTCTGTGTATACTGAGAGAAAAAAAAGAAATCAATGATTTTTTGATTAAAACAGCAACTTTGCAATGTGTTTTTTTTTTTTGTAAGATTTATATGTGTATTTGCGATTTCTGGTCTCATTTGATAGAATGGGAAGACAGATTACAGAAATAGAGATGATTTTGGATTGGTTTTAGCATTGGAAATGGCTTGAAACCTGAGCTCAAGTAGCGGATATGTTAAATAATTGCCGATATTCAAGAGTAAACAAACGACCTCGTATAAGTCTAATACACGTCACCATCTGGTAGGTCTAATATACATTCACAAATGAGTGATGATATGTATACAAGTAATTACAGTATTGCATAACAGTAAATCTTCTATATTTATTTTAAAATATATATATATTATATATATAATTTAATATATATATAAAATTTAAAATATATATATATAAAAATATATATTTTATAAAATATATATATATATATTTTTTTAAAATTTTTAAAACATATAATTTTAAATCCGTTCCTAGAGCTCTCGTTAATTGAAATTATCGTTAGTCGTTTTTAAATTTTTCCCCCCCAATAAGAAATAATGGAAATAAAATTTAATCCTTTTCCTGACACCCCAAAGTATTTAAAAAATAAAAAAATTTACAAACGTTAAAAATTTTAAATTTTTAAATACACAAAACTGAAAAAGGGACATGCCAGTTACATGCCACTTACCTTTATTGAAGATCTGGTGAGGGATTGAGGGGATGGGAGGAGGGGGAGATTGTTAGGTCTAAGTTTTTTGAAGGGGAATCCCCTTCCATTAGGACTTGAGGTGGCAAGCCCTTTTTCCCGGGGGCTATTTTCCCTTCTTTTAATCCCACTAGGACCAGCTTAAAGAGTCACGGGAAACCTCTTTGCACAACATATCTGTCCATAAAAGGCCCTGTACCTATGCCCTTTTAAAGACATTTCAAAAGTTTTTTCACAAAATTGTCAGTGTACAGGTTGCCAACACGACTTCATTAGCTGTGTCGGGGTAAATTTTCATAAAAAAAAGGTTTGCCTTTTTAAAGGGGAAACACCGCACCATTTCCTTAATCTTGAATTTAGGAACTTCTTCAATTTTCTACCCCCCTCCTCCAAAGCATTTTTCCCCTCGGGTGTGGCCTCTTTCTGTTGAAAAAGATCCCCACCCTCATCAATGGTTAGTTCTTCTTTGTCCCCCTTTCCACCAACTCTTCCAAAACCTCCCCATCAAAACCTAAAAACCCTAAAGGCCCTTCCCCCCAATGCCACAATGGTTCCCTTTAAGGGCCCATGGAAATTCTAAATTTTAGCCTAAAACCCCTTCAAAATCCCTTTTTTTCTACAAAATTCTGGCCAAAAGTTTTTTCCAAGCGATTCAAGGCCTCTTATCACTTTCCCCCCAAAGCCTTCCCAAAATTTTTTACCCCAAACCCCTCTTAGAGCCCGTTGGTTTCTGAGGCATACAAAGCACTTTTTAAAACCATAGCTTTTGTGAAACCTTTTTCTTGAAGTTTTACAATGACCCCCGGGTCCATGGGCTGGGAGAGGAGGGGTTTAGGGGGAAAAAAAATTTCACCTTAATGAAGTCATGTCCCTAAAAAATTGCTCGGGCCAAAGTCTGAAGGAGACCAGGGCATTGTCTAATACCAGGAGGCATTTTAAGGTCAAATTTTTCTTTTCAATTAGGTAATTTTTCACAGGGGCGGAAAATTCATGGTGTAACCAGTCATAGAAAAAGTCCTAGTGACCCATGCCTTACTGTTTGCCCTCCACAGCACACACAAATTAGCCTTGAGGACATTGTTAAGATAAGAAAGATAAGATAAGATTTTGTTCGGATTTTTAACCCCGGAGGGTTAGCCACCCAGGATAACCCAAGAAAGTCAGTGCGTCATCGAGGACTGTCTAACTTATTTCCATTGGGGTCCTTAATCTTGTCCCCCAGGATGCGACCCACACCAGTCGACTAACACCCAGGTACCTATTTGCTGCTAGGTGAACAGGACAATAGGTGTAAGGAAACGTGTCGGAATTTCCACCCGCCGGGAATCGAACCCGGGCCCTCCGTGTGTGAAGCGGGAGCTTTAGCCACCAGACCACAGTCTGGGAGTTTCAGACTGATACACCAATAAAGGCTTCACTTTGCAATCACCATTAGCATTAGCACAGAATAAAAGAGTAAGCCTGTCTTTCATAGGCTTATGTCCTGGGAGTGCCTTTTCCTCCTGAATAATGTAGGTCCTGCTTGGCATTTTCTTCCAAAACAGGCCTGTTTCGTCACAATTAAACACTTGTTCAGGTTTCAGTCCTTCACTGTCTATGTACTCCTTGAATTCCTGCACATATTTTTCTGCCGCTTTGTGGTCTGAACTGGCAGCCTCACCATGCCTTATCACACTATGAATGCCACTACGATTCTTAAATCCTCAAACCAACCTTTGCGGGCCCTTTAAAAATTCACTCACATCCCCACTAGTTGCTGGCTTTTTTTTAATTAAACTGTCATGCAACTTCCAGCCTTTTCCACATATGATCGCTCGAGAGATGCTATCTCCTGCTATCTGCTTTTCGTTTACCACACCAATAACAGTCTCTCAACATCTTTGAGTACTTGCGATCTCAGTTTCGAAAACATAGTTGCACCTTTGGCAAGAACAGCTTCCTTGATTGCCGTTTTCTTGCCCACAATAGTAGCGATGGTTGATTGGGGTTTTGTGTACAAACCTGGCCAGCTCAGAGACACGCACTCCACTTTCATACTTAGAAATGATCTCTTTCTTCATATCCATAGTAATTCTCACCCTTTTTGCTTTTAGGGTGGCACTAGAAGCTTTCTTGGGGCCCATGGTGACTTATTTTGCAGGTGAAATCACTACAAACGCTGTGATAATAGAAATGTTCCGACTGTATTTTTGGGAT
>NC_069476.1:22625209-22674313 GCF_026875155.1 Cherax quadricarinatus | reverse complement strand
GGGGGGGGGGGGGGGGGGGGGGGGGGTGGGGGGGGGGGGGGGGGGGGGGGGGGGGGGGTGGGGGGGGGGGGGGGGAGGGGGGCGGGGGGGGGGTGGGGGGGGGAGGGGGGGGGGGGGGGGTGGGGGGGGTGGGGGGTGGGGGGGGGGGGAGGGGGTTGGGGGGGGGGGGGGGAACAGACCACACATCACCACAACACAACACACACACACCCACGCACGCACACTACTTCACACACACACAGACGGGCGCGCCACACCACACACACACCACACACACACACACACACACACACACACACACACGCCACGCACACACACACACACACACACACACACACACACACACGTCACACACACACACAAACACACATACAGCAACACACACAAACACACACACACACACACATCACACACACACACACACACACAACACACACACAACACTAGATTAATCAGTGTATGACAAAGTCAGTGAACAAACCCAACCCTACGAGTGATAACTATAGTTTATTTAGTTGAAAAATTTCAGGGAACCAAATTCAGTATTTTCTTTTAAAAGTGCCAAACCGTTGTGGATCTACTAGGCACTGTTTGCCACAACAGATACAAACCATAAAAAGAATATCAAAGTGTGGAAACGGGTGATCAAGATTACCAGCGTTTGTTTAACAAGTGAAATGTGGGTCACCGTAATGTGAGAGTGAAAATGTTATAGGCAAAAGGAGAAAGAAAAAATAAATGTTATACAACAAGGGAAGGTGGCAGTAGGCCACTGAAGCAGTGACGTTCACAAACATTTGTATGCCTTTTATACATATAAAGGAAACACCGAATGTTAAGTGTATTCCGAGTAATAAGATGAAAAGGTGAAATCACTTGAGGAACGGGGAGCATGAGCATATATGATTATAAAAACATCACGGTTGAAGGAGTTATCAAATTAGTGAGAGAAGGCTATAGTACGCCACTACGTCAACAGCTTCGGACAACTTTTCACACATACCGCTGTCAGCGCAATGTATTCCAACCTGTTGAGGTTGCATCTATTGCAAGATTGAGTCTGGTCCTGCATTCACTGTTAAATACTGGTCACTCACTACCTGCAAGCCATTACCAGAATTAGAGCATAAATAGCCTAAAGACAGTGCAAGGTGAAAACGGTAGTGAGGGATAATGTCAGACACTTAAGCTTAGACACAAGCTAATTTTTACAACCTAGCTACTTTCTGAATTTTTAACAGTAAATCGATAAGTTTACAAGTATTGGTAACTTAGAATTACTGGTATCTACCGGTATTTATTAGCAGTATGAATACTTAGAATTGGGGCACACACACACACACACACACACGACACACACACACACACACACACACACACAATTGCAACACCACATACACATACACACACCACACACCAACACACAATACACTACAACACACACACATACACACACACATACACACACACACACACACACGACACATACACACACACACACACACATCACACACACACACACATAACATCACATACACACATAACAACACACATGACACACACACCACACACACACACAACGTACACAACACACTTCACACACAACACACACACCCACACGTACACACACACACACAAATACTCACACACACACAAACACATACACATACACACACAGACCAAGCACCTTGTAAGCTTTTTGTGGGTAAAAAATTAAAAAACAAATTACACATGCAAACACACATACACAGGATTTCACACCGTCCTGTGAACTGACCATCTGAACCATTCTCCTCTCCCCCCCTCTTTCTACCCTAAGTAGACCTATCTCTACCTCTCTCACTCTTACCTATATCTCTCTCTCCCTACTCTTCTCTCTCTCTCTCTCTCCCTCCTCCCATCTCTCCCCTCTAACATCTCTTACCTCTAACACCTCCCCCCCTCTAACCATCTCTCCCCCTCTAACATCTGTCCCCTCCCATTATCTCTCCCCCTCTCCCTTTCCCCACCTCTCTCCCATCCTCCCCTCCCTCTCCCCCTAGCCTCTCTCCCCTCTCGCTCTTCCATCTCCCCCTCTTTCCCCCTTCTCTCCCCCTCTCTTGCCCCTCTTCTCTCTCTCTCCTCTCTCTCTCCTCCCCCTCTCTCTCTCTCTCTCTCCTCTCTCTCTCTCTCTCTCTCTTCCTCTCTCTCTCTCTCTCTCTCTCTCTCCTCTCTCTCTCTCTCTCTCTCTCTCTCTCTTGCTCTCTCTCGTCCCCATTTTCCCTTCTAACTCTCCCCTCTCCTACTCTTCCCTTCACTCTCTCTCCCCCTCTACCTTTCCCTTCTCTCTTCTCTCAACAAAAAAAAAAAAAAAAAAAAAAAAAAAAAAAATGGTGGGGACTCGCAGGAACCAAGGATCAGATGAGAATGGTTCTGGTAGGGAGGAGTGGATGGAGGACAGTGAAAAGGATGGAACAAGAGTGGGAGAGAAAATTAGGAGAGCTTTCTGAAAAAATGGAGAAAGAGCTCTCTGTGAAATTGGAAAAGAGGTTGGAGAAGGAGACAAAGAATTGGGAGGCACAAGTCGAAACTGCAGTAGCCAAGATAAGGGTCCTAGAAGTTGAGATAAATAGGCTGAAGCGAGTTACAGGGGCAGTGACCAGAGAAGACACAGCATATGAAGCTGCGAGGCCGAACAGGAAGGAAGGAATTATGAATTATGCTAAGGTCACATCAGTCTGCCAAGGAGGACCAAGGAGTGAAAGGGAAGATCAGCTGGTTGCAGATGGAGAGGGTGATAGGTCGAATGCTGAGGCACAACAAGGCTATCAAGAGCCACTGGAAAAATCAAGGGAGAAACTGACCACATACAGGCAGGATCCAGAGTCACAGAGGGTGAGGCAATGGGAGGAAGAAAGGGCAAAATCAGTGTTTATCCATGGGCTTCAGGAGAGAGAGGAAAGGACACACACTGAAAGGCAGCAGGAAGAAAGAAAGGAGATTGAGAAAATCATCACGGAAATAGGTGAAGAGATGGACGAGATTGTAAATTTTCAGAGAATAGGGGGTACTCGAAGGGGAGAAACCGACCAATCAAGCTGATTCTCAGGACGGAAACAGTGCGGAACAGGATCCTCCAAGAGAAACCACGATTGAAATCCGAAGAGTACAAGAGGGTGTTCACTAGACAGAGTCAGAACAAAATCAGAACGACAGCAGCTGAGGGAGAGACAAAAAAGCGAAAGGAGCTAGGAAAAGAGACAAGCATGGAACCAGCAAGGTCAGTCAGAGCAGAACAAACAGCAAGGGCAAGCACACACACAACTATTCTCAGAAACCATACAACCTATCACACCATCCCAACAAAACACTACAATCCATACCCCAACACCGAGCTATAGATCCCTCAGTATGCCACCAGGTCTCCCACCCTCCACAGGCCCCTCAAACCACATGTGTGGAAAGGAAACTGAAGGTATGGTAACACAAACGCTGATGGAAAACAAATAAGTGGGAGGAGTGCATGAAAGAGTCAAGAAGCATCACCGACATCATAGCTCTCACAGAACCCAGCTTACAGGTATGTAACAGATGCCATCTTCCAACGGATCCAAATCCTGAGGAAAGACAGAGGGAACAGGGGGGGTGGAGAGTGGGCGTTGCAGGGGGGTCTTTTTGACCTGAATTTTGATGAGCTGGAGAGAGGAGACAGCGGAGAAGAAGTGTTACATAGCGGGAACACTTCACTCTGGAGGTCCCAAGGGTGGTAATAGCAGTGATATATAACCCACCACAGAAAAGCAGGAGGCCAAGGCAAGAGTACACGAGAGCAATAGAAGTGATGGTTGATAACCTGCTAGAGTGTGGCCAGAAGACTCATCATGCAGGGCAAAGCTCCTGATCATGGGTGACTTTAACCACAAGGAATCGATTGGGAAACTTGTGACCCCACATGGGGGCCAAGATACATGGAGGGCTAAGAGGGGGGGGGTGGGGGAGGGGGGACTGGAAAACTTCAAGTGCCAACCGTAAGGGACACTACCAGAGAGAGAGGAGAGGATGAACAGCAAGGCTGGACCTTTAGTATTCACCTGAGTAAGTGCAATATCGAGGACATCACATTGAAAGACCCCTGAGGCCAGTGACCATGTGTTTTAAGCTTCTAAACAGCATAGAGCTACAAGTGGAGGAGAAGCAGGAAGGCCAGGAAGAATGAAAGCCGAAATACAAGAAGGGGACTACACAGGAATGGAGGAACTACCTGAAGGCGGGGTTCAGTGGGACAGAGAACTGGCAGGGAAGCCAGTTAATGAGATGATGGAATATGTACAACAAATGCAAGGAGCTGAGGAGAGTTTGTACCCAAGGGTAACAGGATTAATGAAAAAGCCAGGATGAGCCCACGTTTACCAAAGGTGCAGGGAGGCAAAAACCAAGTGTGCAGGAATGGAAGAAATATAGGAAGGCAAAGGACACCAGGAGCATAAGGAGAACAGTCGTAGAGCCAGAAACGAATATGCACAGATAAGAAGGGAGGCCCAAAGACATATAAAATGACATAGCAGCGAAAGCCAAATCTGACCCGAAACTGTTGTATACAGCCACATCAGAGGAAAACAACAGTCACAAGGATCCAGTAATCAGGGTAAGGAAGAAGAGGAGAGAACAACAAGAAATGACCGTGAAGTATGTGAAGAACTCAACAAGAAGTGTTCCAACAGAGGAGAACAGAAGGGACTCCAGAAAGATCGAGAGGTGGGGGGCATCACCACCAAGTCTGACACAGTGCACGACAACCGAGGAAGAAGTGAAGAGCATCTGATGAGCTAGATACCTCAAAGGCATTTTCTTGACTGCAGAAGGCATTTGACACAGTTTCCACATCAAGAGATTAAGTGCAAAAACTGAGGACCAGAGCAGGGATAACAGGGAAGGCACTACAAATGGATCAGGGAATACTTGTCAGGAAGACAGCAGCGAGTCATGGTACGTGGCGAGGTGTCAGAGTGGGCACCTGTGACCAGCGGGGTCCCGCAGGGGTCATCCGAGGACCAGTGCTGTTTCTGGTATTTTTGTGAACGACATGAACGGAAGGAATAGACTCTGAGGTGTCCCTGATTGCAGAATGACGTGAAGTTGATGAGAAGAATTCCACCATCGATGAAGACCAGGCATGAACTACAAGGGATCTGGACAGGCTGCAGACCGGGTCCAGCAATTGCTCCTGGATTTCAATCCCAACCAAGTGCAAAGTCATGAAGATTGGGGAAGGGCAAACAAGGCCGCAGACGAGGACAGTCGAGGGGGTCAGAGACTACAAAGCGCTCACTCGGAAAAGATCTTGGGGTGAGTTATAGTGGGGACACCCAGGGCACATCTCTGATGCGCACATCAACCAAATAACTGCTGCACATAATGGGCGCCTAGCAAACCTCAGAACAGGCAGTCCGACATCTTAATAAGAATCATTTCAGGACGCTGTACACCGTGTACGTTAGCCGCATATTGGATGTATGCGGCACCAGTTTGGAACCCACCACCTACTAAGAGCCGTGAAGAAACTAGAGACAGTGCAAAGGTTTGCAACAAGACTAGTCACATAGCTAAGAGGTATGTCCTAGCGAGGAGAGGTTATGGAAAATCAACCCTGACGACACTGGAGACAGTGAGAGATAGGGGGACATGATACCGACATACAAAATACTGAGGAATTGACAAGGGGACAAAGACAGGATGTTTTCCAGAGATTGGACACAGTAACAGGGGACACAGTTGGAAGCCGAATACACAGATGAAATCACAGGGATGTTAGGAAGTAATTTCTTCAGCCACAGAGTAGACAGTAAGTGGAATAGTTTGGAAGCGATGTAGTGAGGCAGGATCCATACTTGCGTTAAGCAGAGGTATGATAAAGCTCACGGCTCAGGGAAAGGTGACCTAGTACTGATCATGAAGAGGCGGGCCAGGATGCTCGGACTCGACCCCCCAAACCTCAACAGGTGAGTACAACTAGGTGAGTACACACACACACACACACACACACACCTACACACACACACACACACACACACAACACCACACACGCCCCAAACACACACGCCCCCAAACCACACACACACACACCACACACACGCACAAAACCACCACCCCAAACCACACACACACACACAACACACAACCACACACACACGCACCACACACACGCACAACAACACGCACAAAACCCCCAAACACACCAACACACAACCCCAACACACACACACACAACACACACACCACACCGCGCCCCACACACACAACACACACACAACACACAACACACACCACACACACACACACAACACACACACCACACACACGCGCGCACACACACACACACACACACACAACCAACACACACACACACACACACAACCCACACACAAAAACAAAATTATAATTATTATATAATATATTTTTAATATATATATTTATTATTATTATATTATTATATATAATATATATATTATATAAAATTAATAATTATATATATATATATATATATTATATAATATTATATATATATAAAAATATATATATATATAAAAATTATATTATATATATATATTTATACATATATTATGTCGTGCCGAATACAAACTTGCGATTTGGTTAAATGCCCGCCCATCTTCCCTATAGGAAAAGTGAAAATTTTGTTTATGCAAAATTTGCCAAAATCATTCTAAAACCAAAATAAAAAAAATATATTTGTTGTGTTTGTTTAGTACAAAAAATTATTGTAAAGTATTTAAAAAAATATTTTGTTGGGGTTGGCTAAAATAAATTGCTCTTGTTTTAAAAGGTTAGGTAAGTTTTTTAAGTTCCTTTTTTGAAAAAATTATAAAATTTTTACATCAAAATTAATGAAAAAAAAAATTTTCTTTAAACTATAAGAGAAAATTTTTTGAAAGGGCTTAATTTTAAATGAGTTCTTTCTAATTTACCAGTTTTACATATTCGGCACGACATATATATATATATATATATATATATAATATATATATATATATATATATATATATATATATATATATATATATATATATATATATATATATATATATATATATATATATATATATATATATATATATATATATATATATAAATATATATATATATATATGTATATATATATATATGTATATATGCGTTTGTGTGTGAGTGTGTGTGTGTGAGTTTGTGTGTGTGTGTGAGTGTGTGTGTGTGTGTGTGTGTACTCACCTATTTGTACTCACCTATTTGTGGTTGCAGGGGTCGAGTCTTAGCTCCTGCCCCCACCTCTTCACCGGTTGCTACTGGGCCCTCTCTCTCCCCGCTCCATGAGCTTTATCAAACCTCGTCTTAAAACTGTGTATGGTTCCTGCCTACACTACGTCATTTTCTAGGCTATTCCACTGCCTTACAACTCTATGACTGAAGAAATACTTCCTAATATCTCTCTGACTCATTTTTGTCTTCAACTTCCAACTGTGGCCTCTTGTTTCTGTGTCCCTTCCCTGGAACATCCTGTCTTTGTCCACCTTGTCTATTCCACGCAGTATTTTATATGTCGTTATCATGTCTCCCCTGACTCTCCTGTCCTCCAGTGTCGTCAGGCCGATTTCCCTTAATCTTTGTTCATAGGACATTCCCCTTAGCTCTGGAACTAACCTTGTCGCAAACCTTTGTACTCTCTCTAGTTTCTTGACGTGCTTTATCAAGTGCGGGTTCCAAACAGGTGCTGCATGCTCCAGTATGGGCCTGACATACACGGTGTACAGTGTCTTGAACGATTCCTTACTAAGGTATCGGAATGCTGTTCTCAGGTTTGCCAGGCGCCCATATGCTGCAGCAGTTATCTGATTGATGTGTGCTTCCGGAGACATGCTCGGTGTTATACTCACCCCAAGATCTTTCTCCTTGAGTGAGGTTTTCAGTCTTTGGCCACCTAGCCTATACTCTGTCTGTGATCTTCTGTGCCCTTTCCCTATCTTCATGACTTTGCATTTGGCAGGATTAAATTCGAGAAGCCATTTGCTGGACCAGGTGTCCAGTCTGTCCAGGTCTCTTTGAAGTCCTGCCTGGTCCTCATCAGATACAATTCTCCTCATTAACTTCACATCATCTGCAAACAGGGACACTTGTGAGTCTAACCCTCCCATCATGTCGTTCACATATACCAAAAATAGCACTGGTCCTAGGACTGACCCCTGTGAGACCCTGCTCGTCACAGGTGCCCACTGTGATACCTCATTACGTACCATGACTCGTTGTTGCCTCCCTGTCAGGTATTCTCTGATCCATTGCAGTGCCCTTCCTGTTATATGCGCCTGATGCTCTAGCTTCTGCACTAATCTCTTGTGAGGAACTGTGTCAAAGGCCTTCTTGCAGTCCAAAAAGATGCAATCAACCCACCCCTCTCTCTCGTGTCTTACTTCTGTTATTTTATCATAAAACTCCAGAAGGTTTGTGACACAGGATTTGCCTTCCATGAATCCGTGCTGGTTGGCATTTATGCTCTTGTTCCGTTCCAGGTGCTCCACCACTCTCCTCCTGATAATCTTCTCCATAACTTTGCATACTATACACGTCAATGACACAGGTCTATAGTTTAGTGCCTCATTTCTGTCTCCTTTTTTAAAAATGGGAACTACATTTGTCGTCTTCCATACCTCAGGTAGTTGCCCAGTTTCCAGGGACGTGTTGAAGATTGTCGTAAGTGGCAAGCACAACATATCTGCTCCCTCTCTAAGGACCCACGGAGAGATGTTGTCCGGTCCCATTGCCTTTGAGGTATCGATGTCCCTTAGCAGTTTCTTCACCTCCTCCTCATCTGTATGTATGTCGTCCAACACTTGTTGGTGTATTCCTTGCTGGTGTCCCCATCTGAACTGTCCCCCCATAGTCCTTCCTGTCTCTACTGTAAATACTTCCTTAAATCTCGTGTTGAGCTCCTCACATACCTCTTGATCGTTTCTTGTGAGTTCTCCACCTTCTTTCCTCAGCCTTATCACCTGGTCCTTGACTGTTGTCTTCCTCCTAATGTGGCTATACAGCAGTTTCGGGTCAGATTTGACTTTCGATGTTATGTCGTTTTCATACTGTCGCTGGGCCTCCCTCCTTATCTGTGCATACTCGTTTCTGGCTCTTCTACTAATCTCCTTGTTTTCCTGGGTCCTTTGCCTCCTGTACCTTTTCCATTCTCTGTTGCACTTAGTTTTTACCTCCCTACACCTTCGGGTAAACCAAGGACTCGTTTTGGTCTTCCTATTATTTCTGTTTCCCTTGGGAACAAACCTTTCCTCTGCCTCCTTGCACTTTGTTGCCACATATTCCATCATCTCGTTTGCTGATTTTCCTACCATTTCTCTGTCCCACTGAACCTCCTGCAGGAATTTTCTCATACCTGTGTAGTCCCCCCTTTTATAGTTTGGCTTGTCCCCTTCAGTTCCTGTTACCTTCTCCACTTGTAACTCTACTATATAATCAAAACTCAGAACCACGTGATCGCTAGCTCCAAGGGGCCTCTCGTAAGTGATGTCCTCAATGTCTGAACTGCTCAGGGTGAACACAAAATCCAGTCTTGCTGGCTCATCCTCCCCTCTCTCTCTGGTTGTGTCCCTGACATGTTGATGCATGAGGTTTTCAAGTACCACATCCATTATCTTGGCTCTCCATGTTTTGGGACCCCCATGTGGCTCCAGGTTTTCCCAGTCGATCTCCCTGTGGTTGAAATCGCCCATTACCAGTAACTTTGCTCTGTTCGAGTGAGCTCTTCTTGCCACCTCAGCCAGTGTGTCCACCATCACCCTGTTGTTTTCTTCGTACTCCTCTCTTGGCCTCCTGCAGTTCTGTGGTGGGTTATACATCACTCCAATGGCTACTTTATGTTCTCCGGACTGAATTGTACCTACAATGTGTGTGTGTGTGTGTGTGTGTGTGTGTGTGTGTTGTGTGTGTGTGTGTGTGTGTGTGTGTGTGTGTGTGTGTGTGTGTGTGTGTGTGTGTGTATGTGTGTGTGTGTTTATGTGTGTGTGTGTGTGCGGGTGTGTGTGTGTGTGAGTGCGTGTGTGTGTGTGTGTGTGTGTGTGTGTGTGTGTGTGTGTGTGTGTGTGTGTGTGTGTGTGTATGTGTGTGTGTATGTGTGTGTGTGTGTGTGTGGTGTGTGTGTGTGTGTGTGTGTGTGTGTGTGTGTGTGTGTGTGTGTGTATGTGTATGTGTGTGTGTGTGTGTGTGTGTGTACCCACCTATTTGTGGTTGCAGGGGTCGAGTGTTAGCTCCTGGCCCCGCCTCTTCACCCGTTGCTACTAGGTCCTCTCTCTCCCTGCTCCATGAGCTTCATCAAACCTCGTCTTAAAACTATGTATGGTTCCTGCCTCCACTACGTCACTTTCTAGGCTATTCCACTGCCTGACAACTCTGTGACTGAAGAAATAATTCCTAACATCAGAGCGACTCATCTGAGTCTTCAACTACCAAGTGTGAACTCTTGTTTCTGTGTTCCCTCCCTGGAACATCCTGTCTTTGTCAACCTTGTCTATTCCGCGCAGTATTTTAAATGTCGTTATTATGTCTCCCCCGACCCTCCTGTCCTCCAGTGTCGTTAGGCCGATTTCCCTTAACCTTTCTTCATAGGACATTCCCCTTAGCTCTGGAACTAACCTTGTCGGAAACCTTTGCACTTTCCCTAATTTCTTGACGTGCTTGATCAAGTGCGGGTTCCAAACAGGTGCTGCATACTCCAGTATGGGCCTGACGTACACGGTGTACAGTGTTTTGAACGATTCTTTGCGAAAGCATCGGAACGCTGTTGTCTTGTTTGCCAGGCGCCCATATGCTGCAGCAGTTATCTGGTTGATGTGTGCTTCCGGAGACATGCTCGGTGTTATACTCACCCCAAGATCTTTCTCCTTGAGCGAGGTTTGCAGTCTTTGGCCACCTAGCCTATAATCCGTCTGCGGTCTTCTTTGCCCTTCCTCTAACTTCATGACTTTGCATTTGGTGGGGTTAAATTCGAGAAGCCAGTTGCTGGACCACGTGTCCAGTCTGTCCAGATCTCTTTGAAGTCCTGCCTGATCATCATGTGATTTAATTCTCCTCATTAACTTCACATCATCTGCGAACAGGGACACTTCTGAGTCTAACCCTTCCATCGTGTCGTCCACATATCCCAAAAATAGCACTGGTCCTAGGACTGGCCCCTGTGGATCCCCGCTCGTCACAGGTGCCCACTGTGATACCTCATTACGTACCATGACTCGTTGTTGCCTCCCTGTCAGGTATTCTCTGATCCATTGCAGTGCCCTTCCTGCTATATGCGACTGATCCTCCAGCTTCTGCACTAATCTCTTGTGAGGAACTGTGCCAAAGGCCTTCTTGCAGTCCAAAAAGATGCAATCAACCCACCCCTCTCTCTCGTGTCTTACTTCTGTTACTTTATCATAAAACTCCAGAAGGGTTGTGACACAGGATTTGCCTTCCATGAATCCGTGCTGGTTGGCGTTTATGCTCTTGTTCCGTTCCAGGTGCTCCACCACTCTCCTCCTGATAATCTTCTCCATAACTTTGCATACTATGCACGTCAGTGACACATTTCTATAGATTAGTGCCTCCTTTCTGTCTCTTTTTTTAAAAATGGGAACTACATTTGCTGTCTTCCATACCTCAGGTAGTTGCCCAGTTTCCAGGGATGTGTTGAAGATTGTGGTAAATGGCACACACAGCATATCCGCTCCCTCTCTAAGGACCCACGGGGAGATGTTGTCCGGTCCCATTGCATTTGAGGTATCGATGTCCCTTAGCAGCTTCTTCACCTCCTCATTAGTATGTATGTCATCCAACACTTGTTGGTATATTCCTTGCTGGTGTCCCCATCTGGTCTGTCCCCACAGAGGCCTTCCTGTCTCCACTGTAAATACTTCCTTAAATCTCATATCAAGCTCCTAACATACCTCTTGATCGTTTCTTGTGAGTTCCCCACCTTCTTTCCTCAGCCTTATCACCTGGTCTTTGACTGTTGTCTTCCTCCTAATGTGGCTATACAGCAGTTTCGGGTCAGACTTGACTTTCGATGATATGTCATTTTCGTACTGTCGCTGGGCCTCCCTCCTTATCTGTGCATACTCGTTTCTGGCTCTTCTACTAATCTCCCTATTTTCCTGGGTCCTTTGCCTCCTGTACCATTTCCATTCTCTGGTGCACTTAGTTTTTGCCTCGTTACACCTTCGGGTAAACCAAGGACTCACTTTGGTCTTCCTATTATTTCTATTTCCCTTGGGAACAAACCTTTCCTCTGCCTCCTTGCATTTTGTTGTTACATATTCCATCATCTCGTTTACTGATTTTCCTACCAGTTCTCTGTCCCAGTGAACCTCCTGCAAACAGGTACACTTCGAAGTCTATTGCTTCCGTCATGTCGGTCACAAATACCAGAAACAGCATGACGGTGTGTATGTGTGTACTCACCTAATTGTACTCACCTAATTGTGGCTGCAGGGGTCGAGAGTCAGCTCCTGGCCCCACCTCTTCACTGATCGCTACTAGGTCCTCTCCCTCTCTGCTTCCTGAGCTTTGTCATACCTCTTCTTAAAACTATGTATGGTTCCTGCCTCCACTATTTCACTTGCTAGGCTATTCCAATTCCTGTGTGTGTGTGTACTCACCTAGTTGAGGTTGCGGGGGTCGACTCCGAGCTCCTGTGTGTGTGTGTGTGTGTGTGTGTGTGTGTGTGTGTGTGTGTGTGTGTGTGTGTGTGTGTGTGTTTTCCTTCACAAAAATCGGACAATCGTGAAATTACGCAGGAAAAACACAAAGAAAAAATATGGTAATAAAAGCAAACATTTGAAAGGTTGTAACAACACTGGCTGACAGACAAGTTTAAACACCACTGAACAATGCTGACAGCCTCCGGCACGCTATCGTGCATAAGCTGATACATACTGCTGTTAATTGTTAAAGCTGCGATACCATGAAATTCAAAAAAAATCATATCAAAACAAAATATGTATGAAACGCGCAACGTGTGACGCTATCGATATGCAGAGACTCGGTCAGATTTAAATACCAATAAAATGGCTCAGGAATTATTAATTAAAAAATTAAAACTCTAAAATATTATGAACAAATGTAATTTTTTTGAGCGATTTTCTCAAATTCAAAGATTTCTAATACTAATTTTGCGACCCCACTCAGGTCCTATGTCGAATGTTTAAGACACTGGATTCTGAAGTATTATATATAAAATATTGTGTAATGATGGAGTTATGACCTTGTCTTCTGTATGTCTGCTCACTCCTGGATTTATGACCTTGTCTTCTGTATGTCTGCTCACTCCTAGATTTATGACCTTGTCTTCTGTATGTCTGCTCACTCCTAGATTTATGACCTTGTCTTCTGTATGTCTGCTCACTCCTGATTTATGACCTTGTCTTCTGTATGTCTGCTCACTCCTGGATTTATGACCTTGTCTTCTGTATGTCTGCTCACTCCTGGATTTATGACCTTGTCTTCTGTATGTCTGCTCACTCCTGATTTATGACCTCGTCTTCTGTATGTCTGCTCACTCCTGGAGTTATGACCTTGTCTTCTGTATGTCTGCTCACTCCTGGATTTATTACCTTGTCTTCTGTATGTCTGCTCACTCCTGGAGTTATGACCTTGTCTTCTGTATGTCTGCTCACTCCTGGAGTTATGACCTTGTCTTCTGTATGTCTGCTCACTCCTGATTTATGACCTCGTCTTCTGTATGTCTGCTCACTCCTGGAGTTATGACCTTGTCTTCTGTATGTCTGCTCACTCCTGAATTTATGACCTTGTCTTCTGTATGTCTGCTCACTCCTGGAGTTATGACCTTGTCTTCTGTATGTCTGCTCACTCCTGGAATTATGACCTTGTCTTCTGTATGTCTGCTCACTCCTGGAGTTATGACCTTGTCTTCTGTATGTCTGCTCACTCCTGGAGTTATGACCTTGTCTTCTGTATGTCTGCTCACTCCTGGATTTATGACCTTGTCTTCTGTATGTCTGCTCACTCCTAGATTTATGACCTTGTCTTCTGTATGTCTGCTCACTCCTAGATTTATGACCTTGTCTTCTGTATGTCTGCTCACTCCTGATTTATGACCTTGTCTTCTGTATGTCTGCTCACTCCTAGATTTATGACCTTGTCTTCTGTATGTCTGCTCACTCCTAGATTTATGACCTTGTCTTCTGTATGTCTGCTCACTCCTGGAGTTATGACCTTGTCTTCTATATGTCTGCTCACTCCTGGAGTTATGACCTTGTCTTCTGTATGTCTGCTCACTCCTGGAGTTATGACATTGTCTTCGGTATGTCTGCTCACTCATGGAGTTATGACCTTGTCTTCTGTATGTCTGCTCACTCCTGGATTTATGACCTTGTCTTCTGTATGTCTGCTCACTCCTGATTTATGACCTTATCTTCTGTATGTCTGCTCACTCCTGATTTATGACCTTGTCTTCTGTATGTCTGCTCACTCCTGGATTTATGACCTTGTCTTCTGTATATCTGCTCACTCCGGATTTATGACCTTGTCTTCTGTATGTCTGCTCACTCCTGGATTTATGACCTTGTCTTCTGTATGTCTGCTCACTCCTGGATTTATGACCTAGTATTCTGTATGTCTGCTCACTCCTGGATTTATGACCTTGTCTTCTGTATGTCTGCTCACTCCTGGATTTATGACCTAGTCTTCTGTATGTCTGCTCACTCCTGGATTTATGACCTTGTCTTCTGTATGTCTGCTCACTCCTGGATTTATGACCTTGTCTTCTGTATGTCTGCTCACTCCTGGATTTATGACCTAGTCATCTGTATGTCTGCTCACTCCTGGATTTATGACCTTGTCTTCTGTATGTCTGCTCACTCCTGGATTTATGACCTTGTCTTCTGTATGTCTGCTCACTCCTGGATTTATGACCTTGTCTTCTGTATGTCTGCTCACTCCTGAGTTTATGACCTTGTCTTCTGTATGTCTGCTCACTCCTGATTTATGACCTTGTCTTCTGTATGTCTGCTCACTCCTGGATTTATGACCTAGTCTTCTGTATGTCTGCTCACTCCTGATTTATGACCTTGTCTCCTGTATGTCTGCTCACTCCTGGATTTATGACCTTGTCTTCTGTATGTCTGCTTACTCCTGATTTATGACCTTGTCTCCTGTATGTCTGCTCACTCCTGGATTTATGACCTTGTCTTCTGTATGTCTGCTCACTCCGGATTTATGACATTGTCTTCTGTATGTCTGCTCACTCCTGGATTTATGACCTTGTCTTCTGTATGTCTGCTCACTCCTGGATTTATGACCTTGTCTTCTGTATGTCTGCTCACTCCTGGATTTATGACCTTGTCTTCTGTATGTCTGCTCACTCCTGGATTTATGACCTTGTCTTCTGTATGCCCTGCTCACTCCTGGATTTATGACCTTGTCTTCTGTATGTCTGCTCACTCCTGGATTTATGACCTTGTCTTCTGAAATGTCTGCTCACTCCTGGATTTATGACCTTGTCTTCTGTATGTCTGCTCACTCCTGATTTATGACCTTGTCTTCTGTATGTCTGCTCACTCCTGGATTTATGACCTTGTCTTCTGTATGTCTGCTCACTTCTGGATTTATGACCTTGTCTTCTGTATGTCTGCTCACTCCTGGATTTATGACCTAGTCTTCTGTATGTCTGCTTACTCCTGTATTTATGACCTTGTCTTCTGTATGTCTGCTCACTCCTGGATTTATGACCTTGTCTTCTGTATGTCTGCTCACTTTTGGATTCATGACCTTGTCTTCTGTATGTCTGCTCACTCCTGGATTTATGACCTTGTCTTCTGTATGTCTGCTCACTCCTGATTTATGACCTAGTCTTCTGTATGTCTGCTCACTCCTGATTTATGACCTTGTCTCCTGTATGTCTGCTCACTCCTGGATTTATGACCTTGTCTTCTGTATGTCTGCTTACTCCTGATTTATGACCTTGTCTCCTGTATGTCTGCTCACTCCTGGATTTATGACCTTGTCTTCTGTATGTCTGCTCACTCCTGGATTTATGACCTTGTCTTCTGTATGTCTGCTCACTCCTGATTTATGACATTGGCTTCTGTATGTCTGCTCACTCCTGGATTTATGACCTTGTCTTCTGTATGTCTGCTCACTCCTGGATTTATGACCTTGTCTTCTGTATGTCTGCTCACTCCTGGATTTATGACCTTGTCTTCTGTATGTTCTGCTCACTCCTGGATTTATGACCTTGTCTTCTGTACGTCTGCTCACTCCTGGATTTATGACCTTGTCTTCTGTATGTCTGCTCACTCCTGGATTTATGACCTTGTCTTCTGTATGTCTGCTCACTCCTGGATTTATGACCTTGTCTTCTGTATGTCTGCTCACTCCTGGATTTATGACCTTGTCTTCTGTATGTCTGCTCACTCCTGGATTTATGACCTTGTCTTCTTTTATGTCTGCTCACTCCTGGATTTATGACCTTGTCTTCTGTGTGTCTGCTCACTTCCTGATTTATGACCTTGTCTTCTGTATGTCTGCTCACTCCTGGATTTATGACCTTGTCTTCTGTATGTCTGCTCACTTCTGGATTTATGACCTTGTCTTCTGTTGCTGCTCACTCCTGATTTATGACCTAGTCTTCTGTATGTCTGCTTACTCCTGTATTTATGACCTTGTCTTCTGTATGTCTGCTCACTCCTGGATTTATGACCTTGTCTTCTGTATGTCTGCTCACTCCTGGATTCATGACCTTGTCTTCTGTATGTCTGCTCACTCCTGGATTTATGACCTTGTCTTCTGTATGTCTGCTCACTCCTGATTTATGACCTTGTCTTCTGTATGTCTGCTCACTCCTGAATTTATGACCTTCTCTTCTGTATGTCTGCTCACTCCTGGATTTATGACCTTGTTTTCTGTATGTCTGCTCTCTCCTGGATTTATGACCTTGTCTTCTGTATGTCTGCTCACTCCTGGATTTGTGACCTTGTCTTCTGTATGTCTGCTCACTCCTTGATTTATGACCTTGTCTTCTGCATGTCTGCTCACTCCTGATTTATGACCTTGTCTTCTGTATGTCTGCTCACTCCTGATTTATGACCTTGTCTTCTGTATGTCTGCTCACTCCTGGATTTATGACCTAGTCTTCTGTATGTCTGCTCACTCCTGATTTATGATCTTGTCTTCTGTATGTCTGCTCACTCCTGGATTTATGACCTAGTCTTCTGTATGTCCGCTCACTCCTGGATTTATGACCTAGTATTCTGTATGTCCGCTCACTTCTGGATTTATGACCTAGTCTTCTGTATATCTGCTCACTGCTGGATTTATGCCCTCGTCTCCAATACGTCTGCCTAGGTTACGTCATATCTGCAGGCACCACCGAAGTCTGGGGCCGTCTAGCGTCCCTGGAATAAGAGAGCCATGGGAGTCTCCTTGGAGGCTGAGACGGAAAACTACCATGGTGCAAGAGAAGCTCTCTTTCTCTATAAGAAAACGGACATCCTCCAAGGAGTGCTTTTTTTGTGACTAAGTAAGAGTGCTGATAATGTATATTGTAAATATATACCAATGCAATCATCACACAGAATATTTCAGTCTAAGCTTCCTGAAATATTCCGTGTGATGATAGCGGTGAAGGAAGTTCTAAACTTGCTACAAGAACTACTGAAGTCACTGTGAAGCCGCTTGTGAGTAACTATCCCGGTTGATGGTGTGTGTAGAGATAACTCTAGGAGTAACTATCCCGGTTGATGGTGTGCGTAGAGATAACTCTTGGAGTAACTATCCCAGTTGATGGTGTGTGTAGAGATAACTCTAGGAGCAACTATCCCGGTTGATGGTGTGTGTAGAGATAACTCTAGGAGTAACTATCCCGGTTGATGGTGTGTGTAGAGATAACTCTTGGAGTAACTATCCCGGGTGATGGTGTGTGTAGAGTTAACTCTTGGAGTAACTGTCCCGGTTGATGGTGTGTGTAGAGTTAACTCTTGGAGTAACTGTCCCGGTTGATGGTGTGTGTGTAGAGATAACTCTTGGAGTAACTATCCCGGTTGATGGTGTGTGTAGAGATAACTCTAGGAGTAACTATCCCGGTTGATGGTGTGTGTAGAGATAACTCTAAGCGTAACTATCCCGGTTGATGGTGTGTGTAGAGATAACTCTTGGAGTAACTATCCCGGTTGATGGTGTGTGTAGAGATAACTCTAGGATTAACTATCCCGGTTGATGGTGTGTGTAGAGATAACTCTAGGAGTAACTATCCCTGGTAATGGTGTGAGTGTAGAGTTAACTCCTGGAGTAATTATCCAGGATGATCGTGAGTGTAGAGTTAACTCTTGGAATAATTATCCAGGATGATGGTGAGTGTAGAGTTAACTCTTGGAGTAACTATCCCTGGTGATAGTGTGCGTAGAGTTAACTCTTGGAGTAACTATCGCGGGTGATGGTGAGTGTAAAGTTAACTCTTCGAGTAACTATCCCGGGTGATGGTGAGTGTAGAGTTAACTCTTGGAGTAACTATCCCTGGTGATGGTGTGTGTAGAGTTAACTCTTGGAGTAACTATCCCTGGTGATGGTGTGCGTAGAGTTAACTCTTGGAGTAACTATCGCGGGTGATGGTGAGTGTAAAGTTAACTCTTCGAGTAACTATCCCGGGTGATGGTGAGTGTAGAGTTAACTCTTGGAGTAATTATCCAGGATGATGGTGAGTGTAGAGTTAACTCTTGGAGTAACTATCCCTGGTGATGGTGTGTGTAGAGTTAACTCTTGGAGTAACTATCCCTGGTGATGGTGTGTGTAGAGTTAACTCTTGGAGTAACTATCCCTGGTGATGGTGTGTGTAGAGATAACTCTAGGAGTAACTATCCCGGTTGATGGTGTGTGTAGAGATAACTCTTGGAGTAACTATCCCGGGTGATGGTGTGTGTAGAGTTAACTCTTGGAGTAACTGTCCCGGTTGATGGTGTGTGTAGAGTTAACTCTTGGAGTAACTGTCCCGGTTGATGGTGTGTGTGTAGAGATAACTCTTGGAGTAACTATCCCGGTTGATGGTGTGTGTAGAGATAACTCTAGGAGTAACTATCCCGGTTGATGGTGTGTGTAGAGATAACTCTAAGCGTAACTATCCCGGTTGATGGTGTGTGTAGAGATAACTCTTGGAGTAACTATCCCGGTTGATGGTGTGTGTAGAGATAACTCTAGGATTAACTATCCCGGTTGATGGTGTGTGTAGAGATAACTCTAGGAGTAACTATCCCTGGTAATGGTGTGAGTGTAGAGTTAACTCTTGGAGTAATTATCCAGGATGATCGTGAGTGTAGAGTTAACTCTTGGAATAATTATCCAGGATGATGGTGAGTGTAGAGTTAACTCTTGGAGTAACTATCCCTGGTGATAGTGTGTGTAGAGTTAACTCTTGGAGTAACTATCCCTGGTGATAGTGTGCGTAGAGTTAACTCTTGGAGTAACTATCGCGGGTGATGGTGAGTGTAAAGTTAACTCTTCGAGTAACTATCCCGGGTGATGGTGAGTGTAGAGTTAACTCTTGGAGTAACTATCCCTGGTGATGGTTTGTGTAGAGTTAACTCTTGGAGTAACTATCCCTGGTGATGGTGTGCGTAGAGTTAACTCTTGGAGTAACTATCGCGGGTGATGGTGAGTGTAAAGTTAACTCTTCGAGTAACTATCCCGGTGATGGTGAGTGTAGAGTTAACTCTTGGAGTAATTATCCAGGATGATGGTGAGTGTAGAGTTAACTCTTGGAGTAACTATCCCTGGTGATGGTGTGTGTAGAGTTAACTCTTGGAGTAACTATCCCTGGTGATGGTGTGTGTAGAGTTAACTCTTGGAGTAACTATCCCTGGTGATGGGTGTGTGTAGAGTTAACTCTTCGAGTAACTATCCCTGGTGATGGTGTGTGTAGAGTTAACTCTTGGAGTAACTATCGCGGGTGATGGTGAGTGTAAAGTTAACTCTTCGAGTAACTATCCCGGGTGATGGTGAGTGTAGAGTTAACTCTTGGAGTAACTATCCCTGGTGATGGTGTGTGTAGAGTTAACTCTTGGAGTAACTATCCCTGGTGATGGTGTGCGTAGAGTTAACTCTTGAGTAAAATATCGCGGGTGATGGTGAGTGTAAAGTTAACTCTTCGAGTAACTATCCCGGGTGATGGTGAGTGTAGAGTTAACTCTTGGAGTAATTATCCAGGATGATGGTGAGTGTAGAGTTAACTCTTGGAGTAACTATCCCTGGTGATGGTGTGTGTAGAGTTAACTCTTGGAGTAACTATCCCTGGTGATGGTGTGTGTAGAGTTAACTCTTGGAGTAACTATCCCGGGTGATGGTGTGTGTAGAGTTAACTCTTGGAGTAACTATCCCGGGTGATGGTGTGTGTAGAGTTAACTCTTGGAGTAACTATCCCGGGTGATGGTGTGTGTAGAGATAACTCTTGGAGTAACTATCCCGGGTGATGGTGTGTGTAGAGTTTACTCTTGGAGTAACTATCCCGGGTGATGGTGAGTGTAGAGTTAACTCTTGGAGTAACTACAGAAATAGTTAAATAGAATAAGTTAACCTTATAGGGTGATGCATTTCATTTTTTTTTTTTTTGTAAAGTCAACATAAATTCGAAAAGGCAATTTAACCTAATGATTGTCAGTCATTGATTTCACGTTAATCAGAGATGGTGGACAAACAGCTAATGTGTTTTGGAGTCATGATTTATTTAATTTTTATTTATAATTTTCAAAGATATAAAATAGCCTCTTTCTCGTCGCTACATACTAGTGGAAATCTTAAAATAAAATAAAAATATTTTGTAAAAATTAAAACAGCATAATTTTTTTTTCAAGTCAACGGGATCACTTTGGTTAGCATCACATTGTTAAGTATTTTAGGATTATTAAACATTCATCTTTGACAATACCATTCATATTATCCTCTCAGAACATGGTGTTTTAAAATAATGGACCCAATTTCAAAGCAGACTGCATTGAAATTGGGTCCATCATTTTTAAACACCCTGTATTTTGTGTCATGACTTCCTTCCTTGTTAATATTGGTTAAGTAAATACACAGAGTAAAGCGCTTTATCATGTTTCATAAGAACATAAGAACATAAGAAAGAAGGAACACTGCAACAGGCCTACTGACCCAGATTACCGCCTTGTCTTGTCGTTTAAATATTCGTTATGCAATCGCAAAAAAAAAAAGAAAAAAAAGAGTCATGTACCTATATATCTGTTATATCTATGTGACTCTGATGGGTTAGTATAATACCCCTTCAAGAATTTTCTATTATTACACATACACACTTTTTAAATTGCACCAAAGTGGTTGTGTCACTTACCTTTTATATCCTACCTCACTCCCCCCTCCCACCCTTTTATATCCTACCTCACTCTCCCCTCCCACCCTTTTATATCTTACCTCACTCCCCCCTCCCACACTTTTATATCCTACCTCACTCCCCCCTCCCACCGTTTTATATCCTACCTCACTCTCCCCTCCCACCCTTTTCCAATATTTCTACCCTTACCCATCCTTCTTTGCCCATGTTACCAAAGCTCTGGTCATAAGAAGCGAAGCGGAACTTATCAGATCCATTTCAGGAATCCTGGAATGTGACGAGTGACTACTGTCACAAGGCGTCTCCACATGTCCACAGTTGCACCACTGTTGCCACAGTTACTTAAGGTCCAAGAAAACGCAATCTACTCACCCCTCTCTCTCTTGTCTTACAGCTGTCACCCTGTCATAGAACTCCAATAGGTTTGTGATGCAAGATTTCCCGTCACTGAAACCGTGCTGGATGTTGTTAAGCTCATTCCTTTCTAGGTGCTCCAGCACTCTTCTCCTTATAATCTTCTCCATGACTTTGTGTATTATACATGTCAGTGACACTGGTCTGTAGTTTGATGCTTTGTGTCTGTCTCCTTTTTTAAAAATTGGGACTACATTTGCTGTCTTCCATACCTCAGGTAGTCGCCCTATTTCGATTGATGTTAGTGGTACACATAGCATCTCTGTTCCCTCTCTCAGGACCCATGGAGAGATGTTATCCCCCCCCCATCGCCTTTGAGGTATCTAGCTTGCTTAGCAGCCTCTTCACTTCTTCCTCGGTTGTATGTATTGCGTCCAACACTTGAGAGTGTACCCCACCTCTTCGTCTTTATGGAGTCCCTTTTGTCTCCTCTGTGAACACTTCTTCGAATCTCATGTTGAGCTCCTTACTTACTTCTCGGTCGTTTCTTGTGATCTCTCCTCCTTCTTTCCTCAACCTGATTACCTGGTCCTTAACTGTTGTTTTCCTCCTGATGTGGCTGTACAACAGCTTCGAGACAGATTTGGTTTTCGCTGCTGTGTCATTCTCGTATTGTCGTTGTGCCTCCTTTCTTACCAGTGCATATTCATTTCTGTCTCTACGACTGCTCTCCTTATTCTCCTGGGTCCTTTGCCTTCTATACCACTTCCATTCTGTAGCACACTTGGTTTTGCCCTCTCTACACCTTTGGGTGAACCAAGGGCTCATCCTGGCTTTCTCGTTATTTCTGTTACCCTTGGGTACAAACCTCTGCTGAGCTTCCTTGCATGTTGTTGTCTTAATCATCCCATTTACTGACTTCCCTGCCAGTTCTCTGTCCCACTGAACCCCGTGCAGGAAATTCTCTTTGCCTGTGTAGTCCCCTCTCCTGTAGTTTCGCTTCATTCGTCCTGCTCTTCCTGCTTCCCTTTCCACTTGTAACTATGTATTTGAACCCTGAGGGATCTTTTATATTTGATGTCTTCAATATCTGCACAACTCAAGGTGAATACTAGGTCCAGTCTTGCTGGTTCATCCTCTCCTCTCTCTCTTTGGTAGTGTCCCTTACGTGTTGGTACATGAAGATTTCCAGTATTACCTCAGCCATCTTAGCTCTCCACGTTTCTGAGACCCCATGTGTCTCCAGGTTCTCCCAGTCAATTTCCTTGTGATTGAAGTCACCCACAATCAGCAGCTTTGCTCTCCTCGCATGAACCCTTCTGTCCACTTCAGTCAGTGTGTCAACCATCACTCTGTTGCTCTCATCATACTCTTACCTTGGCCTCCTGCTGTTCTGTGGTGGGTTATACATCACTGCAATTACCAACTTGGGACCTCCAGACTGAAGCGTTCCTATGATGTAGTCTCTTGCTTCTCCTCTGTTTCCTCTCTCCGGCTCATCAAAATCCCATTGGTTTTTGATGAGCAGTGCCACTCTTCCACCCCCCTCCCCGTCTTTTCCCTCTGTCTTTTCTCAGGATCTGATATCCCGCTGGAAAGATGGCATCTGTTATCATTCCTGTGAGCTTGGTTTCTGTGAGAACTATGATGTCAGGTGATGCCTCTTTGATTCTTACGTGCCACTCCTCCCACTTATTCGCTTTTCCATCAGCGTTGGTGTACCATACGTTCAGTGTGTGTGTGTGTGGGTGTGTTTGTATTTCTGTACAGAAGATAAGAGAAACACGAATGTTAAAGTTATAAATGATAGGAAGCCGGTAACCTGAGAGAGTCTGAGCTAATGTTAACTGATCAGATATGGAAAAGAAGTGGGGTAAGTCTTTAAATTAAAAAATTAGGATGTGAGAAATAGGTTAAAATAAATGTTTAAATACCTGGGGAGAAAGGGACTTAAAGAGAAGAGAGATATATTTTAGGAGTTACGTGAATGTTGTAGGAGTATTGAACCGAGAGAATATTTGTTGTGAGAGACTTAACTGCTGAAGTGGAAGGGACTGTTCTAGAGGGCAGGACAGTTGGTATGTTTTGAGCAGCAAGGGCAAGTGATAATGGAGGCCTCTAACAGAATTATGTTTGGAAATAGGTTTAGTAATAGCTAATACTTATTTTAAGAAAAAATATAATTCAGTTTAAGAGGAGTGATGTAGTGTGCAATGACATCAGTTTGCTAGATTATGTATTAATATCTACCTGCCTGGAGTATATCTGGAGGGTGTTCCGCGCAGCCCAGTCCATGATCAGGCTTCCCGGTGGATCAGGGCCTGATCAACCAGGCTGTTACTGCTGGAAGCACATAATCCAACGTACGAACTACAGCCCAGCTGGACAGGTAACGATTTTATGAAGCTGATTGGTACATATATGGGTGAACACTTTTTTAGAGGAGTGACTGATATATCAGATCATCATTTAGTGGCAGCTACAATGAGAATAAACGGCAGATCACGTACAAGGAGAATGGATTCGGTGGATAAGAGAGAAGGAGACAGGTAGTGAGAGACATATGCAACTGCCAGTAGAAAGGTGACTATGGAGAGAATGCAGCTGATGAGGAATAGGTCGATAAGGTATGGAGCAGATTTAAGAATGCAATGCTAGAGGAACCTAAAATTGTGATTACTGGAGGATGGGTATGGCGGTGTGGGTAAGGCGGGGTGGGTAAGGCGGGGTGGGTAAGGCGGGGTGGAGGGTGGGTAAGGCGGGGTGGATGCTGAATAAGAGGCAGTGATGACTTAAAGAGGGTGGTAAGTGAGAACAATATAGCTAACGAGAGATTATTACCATGTAAAAACGATAAACAGAGAGAACAATATAACTAACGAGAGATTCTTACCGTATAAAAGCGATCGACAGAGAGTACAATCTAGGCAACGAGAGATTCTTACCCTGTAAAAACAATAGAGAGGGAGAACAATCTAGCCAACGAGAGATTCTTACCCTGTAAAAACAATAGAGAGGGAGAACAATCTAGCCAACGAGAGATTCTTACCCTGTAAAAACAATAGAGAGGGAGAACAATCTAGCCAACGAGAGATTCTTAGTGTAAAACTGATAGACAGAAAACGGAATACAGAGAAATGCAGGTAAAAAGAGTGTTAGGGAGCACAAACCACTTTGTAATCCCAGTAGATTTTTCTGAGCAAGAAAAATCTAGTGAACAAAAGGCTTTACTAGTAAAAATTAAAGAGGGGGAGATGTTAGATGGAGAAAGACTGTACTGATAAGATGGAGAGAAATCTTTAAGGAGTTGTAAAATGTTGATGATGAACATGACGCGGTGATACTATACCTTAGGCAGGGAGGAATAATACCTGGTAGGAGCAAGGAAGAGCCAGAGGTGAATTTAGGTTAAGTACATATGGCAATGGATAGAATAAAAGGGGGTAATGCAGCTGAGACAGATTATGTTAAGTCTTAGATGTTCAAAGCAGCCTTGGAGGTTGTGGACAGGTATGTGTATTTATTTTGTATGTACATGAAAGAATGACTGGTAGAGAGCATGCGTAGTTCCTCTGTACAAGTTAAAATGAACAAAGAAGAGTGTGAGAACTATAGAGAAACAACCTGTTGAAAGAGTTATGGGTTAAACAGAAAGGAATAAAGAGGAACAAGAAGAATTTAGAAAGAGTGTGAGATGTGTTGATCAAGTGTTTCCAGTGAAACACATTAATAAACAATACTTAAATAAAAGTATGGAATTTTTTGTCGTATTTTTTATTTAGAAAAGGCATGCCATAGGATAGATGTGGAGTTATGTGGGGAGATGATACAAATGTATAGAAGATGTAGTAAGCTTTTAAAAGCAGTAAAGAGATTTTTATGAGAATAAGGCTCAGATTAGTGTATGTAGGACAAATGGGGACCCTTTTCAACGTTGCCATGGTTATTTAATATATTTATAGATAGATTTTGTAGAATAAAGTAAATGCTAAGATACTGGGGAGAGGTGTTGGATTAAAAGACAAAGAGTGTCATACGAGGTGGAAGCTGTTGACACTGTTCTTTTAGGAGAATTTGAAGAGAAGTTACAAAGGTTGGTGAACGAGTTAATTAAATAAGACCACAGAGTAAAGCAAGGTGATGAGAGTAACAAAAAGTTTAGGCAATAAAAATCTGGCTATCAGCTTGGAAGGAGAGACTATAGGGCCAGTGAATGCATTTATGCATTTGAAAGTGTGAGCAAATGTGCTTATAGAGACAAAGTGGTGAAGGGAAATGGTAGGTGAAGCAAAGAGGAATGTATCCTAATACAGTAGTGCCAACCCACGATGAGCGTGTTACTTATCGATTTTACATGTTGCAGTGAAGGAAACACTGGAGACAGAGGAGATGCCATTTTTGAGAGCAATGTGTTGTATGAATACTATGCAAAAATTTAGAGTATGGTAATTATAAGGTATAGGAATTACAAAGAATATTATTTATAGAGGAGAAAAACAGTACTTGTTGGAGCGTTATGAACTGTGAGCAGAAAAATGGTAGTTGAGATAGTTTTGGTATTTAGAAAAAATGAAATAGGACAGGCTGTCCAAGAGGATGGATAAATCCAGGCTTATAGATAAATGGTTTAGAGATCACCTCATACTCTTTATGATCTTCAACCTTTCTTCTCTGTGATGGACCGAGAAAGCCACTTTGTGGGGAAACGTTACCAGGTGTTGCACATGTGTCTAATTTATCTAAACCCAGGTTGGATGAAGGGAGTGATAGGTGTCATCCCAGGAAGGAATAGAGGGCGTGAAGGGGATATTAGGTGGACGGGAACTAGAACATCCATCAGACTTGTGTGAGTTGGTTTGTCAGGAATTCTTGTGTGTATTAGAGCACAGTTTTGAAATTTGTATCTTATAAATTGGATAGAAAATCGACAAGTTGATAAACGAAACATTTGTGAGATATTTAGATGTTATTTTCGCCACTCAGTGGCGAAATTTTTCCACATTAAAGGTACCCAAGTGTTGCACATGTGTATAATTCATCAATTTGTATCTTAGTCTTCTGTAATTGATGGCATCAAATGCCACTTGACAATGCAACAATATGACGCCCACTTAGTCTCCGTCGTGTCTGATCTTAGGGAGGATTTATATATTTTTTAAAGCAAAGGTGCTTTTGAAAATGAGTGAGATTGTGCATGTGTGAAAGTGAATGTGTGAAAGTGTTTCGACAAATATACAAATTTTTCTGTGCGTGTGAATATGTGGAAATGAGAGAGTGAAAGGTTCGCATGTGTAGCAGGTAACCCATGTGTGCTGAGTGTCCCTCTGTTGGCCAGTTATTATCGAGAAATATGCAAGACTCAATTTACTAAATTAAAAATTAAAAATTTATGTTTATGTGACTGTTATTATAATTCGATCATACAACATTTTTGGGAAACGATGTGAGGTAATCAAATCAAATTCACTAGTCCGTGAGTTTCGTAAAACTCACAGGCCAGTGCGCTAACCACTCGACCTGTGAGGTTTATGACTCACTTGCCATGGGTTCAAACCCCACCCGTTCCGTGATTTGTCTGGGACAGACTCAAATACACATCGAATCGCCAAAGATAAATATTAAAAGTACAGTAAAAGTTGAGGTGAAGCCAAACATTGTAGATACTAATAAATTTTTTGAGAAATTACCTTCATGGAAATGTCAAATATCTGAGCAAAAAATTCAGCCCAATTGAAGCTTGGGAATATGTTTATTTTTTCTGAAAAATTCAATCCAGTCGTTCAGTGACTTCGAGTAAATTAGGAAAACTAAGTTTATTTCTAGATGTTGGATAGGGACAACATTAGTGTACACAGATGTTTTTAAAGATGTGTAATTCACTGAAATTGGTTATGAATAGGACAGAGCATATGAACAAAATCATATTTACACTTGCATTTACACATACATTTACATATACATTTACACATACATTTACAAATGCATTTACACTGCAAAATCACTTAAGACGATGCATTTACACCGCATCGTTTTAAGTGATTTTATTAAATTGGTGGGCTATTTCCACACTGTCCCGCACATTTGCAGTGAATGCTGCAAATGTGTGGGACAGTGTGGAAATAGCTTCTTGCTACAGCTGCAGGAAACACACAAGTACTTGCTGCGTCTGCAAGAACAACAAACATCACACAGAAGGTCTGGTGGTGAAGGAGTCATATCTGTTTTGAAGGGAATAACAAAGGCAGCCTCAGGCTGGAACCCATAATGCTCCTTTTTGAGCACTGCGTAAATTACACCAAGTGCTTACTCGGTGATGAGCTCTGTCAGAGTGGAAGAAACTTGAAAATTCCAAAGCCCATGACCATAGCCACATCGCCTGTATCACAAGCATGTATAACTTGGACACTGTCTGCCTCACATAAGCATCTAGCAAATTGATAAGGTTTTGGGTGTTAGGTGATTTATCATTGCGTTTCTGAGACATTTCAGTTCGTGAGGCAAATCTTTGGGACATAACAGTCTGCTACCACCACCACCAAGTGTTGGGCGAAAGCACTTGGGTCCATGCAAGAAGTAAATTTCCAGCTTCTGGATCTCTTGAGGGTGTTGAGATATAGCTCCCTCTACCCCTCTTGAGGGTTGTTAGGTAGAGCTGTTGGGCCCCTGACATGTGCTTCCACTTATCCTCATCACCTTTCTAGTGTCTGAGCTATCAAATTCCGTTTTCTTCAAACCCTTCCTAACTTCTGCACCAACTCCAGCAACTTTTCAGTTAAAAAACTCTAAGGAATTGTATCATCTGCAAACAACAACTGTGAGAATTTCATTTATATATAAGAATCAAAACATTTCTAATTTATCATAATCAGTACCGTTTAAGATCAAACCTTCATTATATATATTATATTTTAAAATATATATAATTATATATAATATATATATATATATATATAAATATATATATATATATATAATATATATATATAACATTCACCTCCTTCCTAACTCCCTCAATAACCACGCTGATATTAACATACAGATCCAAGACAAAGTTTAGCTGCAAAAATGTCAATTTCGGTTGCTGTTTACTTTCAGTATTATTCACAGCAGCAAGAAATAATCTGCTGAAAATATTTATGATTCATTTCATATTTATAAAACCAATTAGCTAAAAAGGTGGACGTACCCTGCGTGTGAGAGAACAAGGTGTGAGAGAACAAGGTGTGAGAGAACAAGGTTGAAGGAGAACAAGGTGTGAGAGAACAAGGTGTGAGATAACAAGGTGTGAGGAGAACAAGGTGTGAGAATAACAAGGTGTGAGAGAACAAGGGGTGAGAGAACAAAGGTGTGAGAGAACAAGGTGTGAGAGAACAAGGTGTGAGAGAACAAGGTGTGAGAGAACAAGGTGTGAGAGAACAAGGTGTGAGATAACAAGGTGTGAGAGAACAAGGTGTGAGAGAACAAGGTGTGAGGGGAACAAGGTGTGAGAGAACAAGGTGTGAGAAACAAGGGTGTGAGAGAAACAAGGTGTGAGAGAACAAGGTGTGAGAGAACAAGGTGTGAGAGAACAAGGTGTGAGAGAACAAGGTGTGAGAGAACAAGGTGTGAGAGAACATAGTGAGTGTGAGAGAACAAGGTGCAAGAGAACAAGGTGTGAGAGAACAAGGTGTGAGAGAACAAGGTGTGAGAGAACAAGGTGTGAGATAACAAGGTGTGAGAGAACATAGTGAGTGTGAGAGAACAAGGTGTGAGAGAACATAGTGAGTGTGAGAGAACAAGGTGTGAGAGAACAAGGTGTGAGAGAACAAGGTGTGAGAGAACAAGGTGTGAGAGAACAAGGTGTGAGATAACAAGGTGCGAGAGAACAAGGTGTGAGAGAAAAAAGGTATGAGAGAACAAGGTTGTGATAAAAAAGGTGTGAGAGAACAAGGTGTGAGATAACAAGGGGTGAGAGAACAAGGTGTGAGAGAACAAGGGGTGAGATAAAGGTGTGAGAGAAAAAGGTGTGAGAGAACAAGGTATGAGAGAACAAGCTGTGAGAGAACAAGGTGTGAGAGAACAAGGTGTGAGAGAACAAGGTGTGAGAGAACAAGGTGTGAGAGAACATGGTGTGAGAGAACAAGATGTGAGAGAACAAGGTGTGAGATAACAAGGTGTGAGAGAACAAGATGTGAGAGAACAAGGTGTGAGAGAACAAGATGTGAGAGAACAAGGTGTGAGATAACAAGGTGTGAGAGAACAAGGTGTGAGATAACAAGGTGTGAGAGAACAAGGTGTGAGAGAAAAAAGGTATGAGAGAACAAGGTGTGAGAGAACATGGTGTGAGATAACAAGGTGTGAGATAACAAGGTGTGAGAGAACAAGGTGTGAGAGAACAAGACATGAGAGAAGAAGTTGTGAGAGAACATGGTGAGTGTGAGACAACATGGTGTGAGAGAAGAAGGTGTGAGATAAAAGGTGTGAGAGAACAAGGGTGTGAGAGAACAAGGTGTGAGAGAACATGGTGTGAGAGAACAAGGTGTGAGATAACAAGGTGTGAGAGAACAAGGTGTGAGAGAACAAGGTGTGAGAGAACATGGTGTGAGAGAACAAGGTGTGAGATAACAAGGTGTGAGAGAACAAGTTGTGAGAGAACAAGGTATGAGAGAACAAGGTGTGAGAGAACATGGTGTGAGAGAACATGGTGTGAGAGAACAAGGTGTGAGAGAACAAGGTGTGAGAGAACAAGGCATGAGAGAACAAGTTGTGAGAGAACATGGTGAGTGTGAGACAACATGGTGTGAGAGAACAAGGTGTGAGAGAACAAGGTGTGAGAGAACAAAGTGTGAGAGAACAAGGTGTGAGAGAACATGGTGAGAGAGAACAAGGTGTGAGATAACAAGGTGTGAGAGAACAAGGTGTGACAGAACAAGGTATGAGAGAACAAGGTGTGAGAGAACATGGTGTGAGATAACAAGGTGTGAGATAACAAGGTGTGAGAGAACAAGGTGTGAGAGAACAAGACATGAGAGAAGAAGTTGTGAGAGAACATGGTGAGTGTGAGACAACATGGTGTGAGAGAACAAGGTGTGAGAGAACAAGGTGTGAGAGAACAAGGTGTGAAGAACAAGGTGTGAGAGAACATGGTGTGAGAGAACAAGGTGTGAGAGAACAAGGTGTGAGAGAACAAGGTGTGAGAGAACAAGGTGTGAGAGAACATGGTGTGAGAGAACAAGGTGTGAGATAACAATTTGTGAGAGAACAAGGTGTGAGAGAACAAGGTATGAGAGAAAAAAGGTGTGAGAGAACATGGGGTGAGAGAACATGGGGTGAGAGAACAAGGTGTGAGAGAACAAGGTGTGAGAGAACAAGGCATGAGAGAACAAGACGTAGAGAAAAATGGTGAGTGTGAGACAACATGGTGTGAGAGAACAAGGTGTGAGAGAACAAGGGTGAGAGAACAAAGTGTGAGAGAACAAGGTGTGAGAGAACATGGTGAGAGAGAACAAGGTGTGAGATAACAAGGTGTGAGAGAACAAGGTGTGACAGAACAAGGTATGAGAGAACAAGGTGTGAGAGAACATGGTGTGAGATAACAAGGTGTGAGATAACAAGGTGTGAGAGAACAAGGTGTGAGAGAACAAGACATGAGAGAAGAAGTTGTGAGAGAACATGGTGAGTGTGAGACAACATGGTGTGAGAGAACAAGGTGTGAGAGAACAAGGTGTGAGAGAACAAGGTGTGAGAGAACAAAGGTTGTGAGAGAACATTTGGGGTGAGAGAACAAGGGTTAGATAACAAGGTGTGAGAGAACAAGGTGTGAGAGAACAAGGTGTGAGAGAACATGGTGTGAGAGAACAAGGTGTGAGATAAAAAGGTGTGAGAGAACAAGGTGTGAGAGAAAAAGGTATGAGAGAACAAGGTGTGAGAGAACATGGTGTGAGAGAACATGGTGTGAGAGAACAAGGTGTGAGAGAACAAGGTGTGAGAGAACAAGGCATGAGAGAACAAGTTGTGAGAGAACATGGTGAGTGTGAGACAACATGGTGTGAGAGAACAAGGTGTGAGAGAACAAGGTGTGAGAGAACAAAGTGTGAGAGAACAAGGTGTGAGAGAACATGGTGAGAGAACAAGGTGTGAGAGAACATGGTGTGAGAGAACATGGTGTGAGAGAACATGGTGAGTGTGACAGAACATGGCATGAGAGAAAAAGGTGTGAGAGAACAAGGTGTGAGAGAACATAGTGAGTGTGAGAGAACAAGGTGTAAAGAGAACAAGGTGGAGAGAACAAGGTGTGAGAGGGAAAAAGGTGTGAGAGAACAAGGTGTGAGAGAACAAGGTGTGAGAGAACATGGCGTGAGAGAACAAGGTGTGAGAGAACAAGGTGTGAGAGAACAAGGTGTGAGAGAACAAGGTGTGAGAGAACATGGCGTGAGAGAACAAGGGTGATGTGAGGGAACAGGGTGTGAGAGAAAAAAGGTGTGAGAGAACATGGTGTGGAAGAGCAAGGTGTGAGAGAATATGGGGGTGAGAGAACAAAGGTGTGAGAGAACAAGTGTGAGAGACAAGGTGTGAGAGAACATGGCATGAGAGAACAAAGTGTGAGAGAACAAGGTGTGAGAGAAGATGGTGTGAGAGAACAAGGTGTGAGACAATAGGGTGTGAGAGAACAAGGTTTGAGAGAACATGATGTGAGAGAACAAGGTGTGAGAGAACAAGGTGTGAGAGAACAAGGTGTGAGAGAACAAGGCGTGAGAGAACAAGGTGTGAGAGAACAAGTTGTGAGAGAACAAAGTGTGAGAGAACAAGGTGTGAAAGAACATGGCGTGAGAGAACGAGGTGTGAGAGAACAAGGTGTGAGAGAACAAGGTGTGAGAGAACAAGCTGTGAGAGAACATGGTGAGTGTGAGAGAATATGGTATGAGAGAACAAGGTGTGAGAGAACAAGGTTTGAGAGAACATGGTGATTGTGAGAGAACATAGTGTGAGAGAACAAGGTGATTGTGAGAGAACATGGTGTGAGAGAACAAGGTGTGAGAGAACAAAGTGTGAGAGAACAAGGTGTGAGAGAACATGGCGTGAGAGAACAAGGTGTGAGAGAACAAGGTGTGAGAGAACAAGGTGTAAGAGAACAAGCTGTGAGAGAACATGGTGAGTGTAAGAGAACATGGCATGAGAGAACAAGGTGTGAGAGCACATGGTGAGTGTGAGAGAACATGGTGTGAGAGAACAAGGTGTGAGAGAACAAGGTGTGAGAGAACAAGGTGTGATAGAACAAGGTGAGTGTGAGGGAACATGGTGTGAGAGAACAAGGTGTAAGAGAACAAGGTGTGAGAAAACATGATGTGAGAGAAAAAGGTGTGAGAGAATAAAGTGTGAGATAACAAGGTGTGAGAGAATAAGGTGTGAGAGAACTTAATGAGTGCGAGAGAACAAGGTGTAAGAGAACAAGGTGTGAGAGAGCAAGATGTGAGAGAACAAGGTGTGAGAGAACAAGGTGTGAGAGACCATGGCATGAGAGAACAAGGTGTGAGAGAACAAGGTATGAGAGAACAAGGTGTGAGACAACAAGGTGTTAGAGAACATGGCGTGAGAGAACAAGGTGAGTGTGAGGGAACAGGGCGTGAGAGAACAAGGTGTGAGAGAACTAGGTGTGAGAGAGCAAGGTGTGAGAGAACAAGGTGTGAGAGAACAAAGTGTGAAAAGAAAAAAGGTGAGAGAACAAGTGTGAGAGAACATGGTGTGAGAGAACATGGTGTGAGAGAACATGGAGAGTGTGAGAGAACATGGTGTGAGAGAACAAGGTGTGCGAGAACAAGGTGTGAGAGAACATAGTGAGTGTGAGAGAACAAGGTGTAATAGAACATGGTGAGTGTGAGAGAACATGGTGTGAGAGAACAACGTGTGCGAGAAAAAGGTGTGAGAGAACATAGTGTGTGTGAGAGAACAAGGTGTAAGAGAACAAGGTGTGAGAGAACAAGGTGTGAGAGAACAAGGTGTGAGAGAACAAGGTGTGAGAGAACATGGCGTGAGAGAACAAGGTGTGAGAGAACAAGGTGTGAGAGAACAAGGTGTGAGAGAACAAGGTGTGAGAGAACAAGGTGTAAGAGAACATGGTGTGAGAGAACATGGTGTGAGAGAACATGGTGAGTGTGAGAGAACATGGTGAGAGAGAACAAGGTGTGCGAGAACAAGGTGTGAGAGAACATGGTGTGAGAGAACAAGGTGTGAGAGAACAAGGTGTGAGAAAAAAAAGGTATGAGAGAACAAGGTGTAGAGAACATGGTGTGAAGAACATGGTGTGAAAAGAACATGGTGAGTGTGAAAAGAACATGGTGTGAGAGAACAAGGTGTGCGAGAACAAGGTGTGAGAGAACAAGGTGTGAGAGAACAAGGTGTGAGAGAACAAGGTGTGAGAGAACATGGTGTGCGAGAACATAGTGTGAGAGAACATGGTGAGTGTGAGAGAACATGGTGTGAGAGAACAAGGTGTGGGAGAACAAGGTGTGAGAGAACATAGTGGGGTGTGAGAGATCAAGGTGTAAGAGAACATGGGGGTGAGAGAACAAGGTGTGAGAGAACAAGGTGTGAGAGAACAAGGTGGAGAGAACAAGGTGTGAGAGAACATAGCTGAGAGAACAAGGTGAGTCTGAGGGTCAGGGGTGAGAGAACAAGGTGTGAAGAACATGGCGTGAGAGAAACAAAGTGTGAGAGAACAAGGTTTGAGAGAACATGGTGTGAGAGAACAAGGTGTGGAGAGACAAGGTGGGAGAGTACAAGGTGTGAGAGGACAAGGTGAGAGAACAAGGTGTAGAGAACAAGCTGTGAGAGAACATGGTGTGAGAGAACAAGGTGTGAGATAACAAGGTGTGAGAGAACAAGGTGTGAGGAACCCAAGGGATGAAGAGAACAAGTGTTGGGGAGAAAATGGTGTGAGAGAACATGGTGTGAAAAGAACATTGGTGTGAGAGAACATGGGGTGAGAGAACATAGTAATGTTTAGAGAACAAGGTTTGAGAAACAAGGTGTGAGGAACAAGGCATGAGAGAGCAAGGTGTGAGAGAACATGGTGAGTGTGAGACAACATGGTGTGAGAGAACAAGGTGTGAGAGAACAAGGTGTGAGAGAACAAGGTGTGAGAGAAAAAGGTGTGAGAGAACATGGTGAGAGAACAAGGTGTAGAGAACATGGTGTGAAGAACATGGTGTGAGAGATCACGGTGAAATGTGAGAGAAACATGGTGTGAGAGAAAAAGGTGTGAAGAATAAGGGTGCGGGGAACAAGGTGTGAGAGAACATAGTGAATGTGAGAGAACAAGGTGTAAGATAACAAGCTGTGAGAGAACAAGGTGTGAGAGAACAAGGTGTGAGAGAACAAGGTGTGAGAGAACACGGCGTGAGAGAACAAGGTGTGAGAGAACAAGTTGTGAGAAAACAAGGTGTGAGAGAACATGGCGTGAGAGAACAAGGTGAGTGTGAGGGAACAGGGTGTGAGAGAACAAAGTGTGAGAGAACATGGTGTGAGAGAGCAAGGTGTGAGAGAATATGTTGTGAGAGAACAAGGTGTGAGAGAACAAGCTGTGAGAGAACAAGGTGTGAGAGAACAAGGTGAGTGTGAGAGAACATGGTGTGAGAGAAAAAGGTGTGAGAGAACAAGGTGTGCGAGAACAAGGTGTGAGAGAACATAGTGAATGTGAGAGAACAAGGTGTAAGATAACAAGCTGTGAGAGAACATGGCGTGAGATAACAAGGTGTGAGAGAACAAGGTGTGAGAGAACAAGACATGAGAGAAGAAGTTGTGAGAGAACATGGTGAGTGTGAGACAACATGGTGTGAGAGAACAAGGTGTGAGAGAACAAGGTGTGAGAGAACAAGGTGTGAGAGAACAAGGTGTGAGAGAACATGGTGTGAGAGAACAAGGTGTAGATAACAAGGGGTGAGAGAAAACAAGGTGTGAGAGAACAAGGCGTGAGAGAACATGGTGTGAGAGAACAAGGTGTGAGATAACAAGGTGTGAGAGAACAAGGTGTGAGAGAACAAGGTATGAGAGAACAAGGTGTGAGGAACATGGTGTGAGAGAACATGGGTGAGAGAACAAGGTGTGAGAAACAAGGTGTGAGAGGAACAAGGCATGAGAGAAAAAGTTGGGGAGAGAACATGGTGAGTGTGAGACAACATGGTGTGAGAGAACAAGGTTGAGAGAACAAGGTGTGAGAGAACAAAGTGTGAGGAACAAGGTGTGAAGAGAACATGGTGGAGAGAACGAGGGTGTGAGAGAACATGGTGTGAGAGAACATGGTGTGAGAGAACATGGTGAGTGTGACAGAACATGGCATGAGAGAAAAAGGTGTGAGACAACAAGGTGTGAGAGAACATAGTGAGTGTGAGAGAACAAGGTGTAAGAGAACAAGGTGTGAGAGAACAAGGTGTGAGAGAACAAGGTGTGAGAGAACAAGGTGTGAGAGAACAAGGTGTGAGAGAACATGGCGTGAGAGAACAAGGTGTGAGAGAACAAGGTGTGAGAGAACAAGGTGTGAGAGAACAAGGTGTGAGAGAACATGGCGTGAGAGAACAAGGTGAGTGTGAGGGAACAGGGTGTGAGAGAACAAGGTGTGAGAGAACATGGTGTGAGAGAGCAAGGTGTGAGAGAATATGGTGTGAGAGAACAAGGTGTGAGAGAACAAGCTGTGAGAGAACAAGGTGTGAGAGAACATGGCATGAGAGAACAAAGTGTGAGAGAACAAGGTGTGAGAGAAGATGGTGTGAGAGAACAAGGTGTGAGACAATAGGGTGTGAGAGAACAAGGTTTGAGAGAACATGATGTGAGAGAACAAGGTGTGAGAGAACAAGGTGTGAGAGAACAAGGTGTGAGAGAACAAGGCGTGAGAGAACAAGGTGTGAGAGAACAAGTTGTGAGAGAACAAGGATTGAGAGAACAAGGTGTGAAAGAACATGGCGTGAGAGAACGAGGTGTGAGAGAACAAGGTGTGAGAGAACAAGGTGTGAGAGAAAAAGCTGTGAGAGAACATGGTGAGTGTGAGAGAATATGGTATGAGAGAAAAGGAGGTGAGAGAACAAGGTTTGAGAGAACATGGTGATTGTGAGAGAACATGGTGTGAGAGAACAAGGGGATTGTGAGAGAACATGGTGTGAGAGAACAAGGTGTGAGAGAAAAAAAGTGTGAGAGAACAAGGGTGAGAGAACATGGGTGAGAGAACAAGGTGTGAGAGAAAAAGGTGTGAGAGAACAAGGTGTAAGAGAAAAAAGCTGTGAGAGAACATGGTGATGTTAAGAGAACATGGCATGAGAGAACAAGGTGTGAGAGAACAAGGTGTGGGGAGAACAAGGTGTGAGAGAACAAGGTGAGTGTGAGGGAAACATGGTGTGAGAGAACAAGGTGTGAAAAGAAAAAGGTGTGAGAAAACATGATGAGAGAGAAAAAGGTGTGAGAGAATAAAGTTGTAGAAAAACAAGTGTGAGAGAACAAGGTGTAAGAGAACAAGGTGTGAGAGAGCAAGATGTGAGAGAACAAGGTGTGAGAGAACAAGGTGTGAGAGAACAAGGTGGTGAGAGACCATGGGGCATGAGAGAACAAGGTGTGAGAGAACAAGGTATGAGAGAACAAGGTGTGAGACAACAAGGTGTTAGAGAACATGGCGTGAGAGAACAAGGTGAGTGTGAGGGAACAGGGCGTGAGAGAACAAGGTGTGAGAGAACTAGGTGTGAGAGAGCAAGGTGTGAGAGAACAAGGTGTGAGAGAACAAGGGTGAGAGAAAATGGTGAGTGAACAAGGTGTGAGAGAACATGGTGTGAGAGAACATGGTGTGAGAGAACATGGAGAGTGTGAGAGAACATGGTGTGAGAGAACAAGGTGTGCGAGAACAAGGTGTGAGAGAACATAGTGAGTGTGAGAGAACAAGGTGTAAGAGAACATGGTGAGTGTGAGAGAACATGGTGTGAGAGAACAACGTGTGCGAGAAAAAGGTGTGAGAGAACATAGTGTGTGTGAGAGAACAAGGTGTAAAGAGAACAAGGTGTGAGAGAACAAGGTGTGAGAGAAAAAAGGTGTGAGAGAACAAGGTGTGAGAGAACATGGCGCGAGAACAAGGTGTGAGAGAACAAGGTGTGAGAGAACAAGGTGTGAGAGAACAAGGTGTGAGAGAAAAAAGGTGTAAGAGAACATGGTGGGGAGAGAACATGGGGTGAGAGAACATGGTGAGTGTGAGAGAACATGGTGAGAGAGAACAAGGGTGCGAGAAACAAGGTGTGAGAGAACATGGTGTGAGAGAACAAGGTGTGAGAGAACAAGGTGTGAGAGAAAAAGGTATGAGAGAACAAGGTGTGAGAGAAAAATGGGGTGAGAGAACATGGTGTGAGAGAACATGGTGAGTGTGAGAGAACATGGTGTGAGAGAACAAGGTGTGCGAGAACAAGGTGTGAGAGAACAAGGTGTGAGAGAACAAGGTGTGAGAGAACAAGGTGTGAGAGAACATGGTGTGAGGGGAACATGGTGTGAGAGAACTTGGTGAGTGGGGAGAGAACATGGTGTGAAGAACAAGGTGTGGGAGAACAAGGTGTGAGAGAACATAGTGAGTGTGAGAGAACAAGGTGTAAGAGAACATGGTGTGAGAGAACAAGGTGTGAGAGAACAAGGTGTGAGAGAACAAGGTGTGAGAGAACAAGGTGTGAGAGAACATAGCATGAGAGAACAAGGTGAGTCTGAGGGAACAGGGTGTGAGAGAACAAGGTGTGAGAGAACATGGCGTTAGAGAACAAAGTGTGAGAGAACAAGGTTTGAGAGAACATGGTGTGAGAGAACAAGGTGTGAGAGAACAAGGTGTGAGAGAACAAGGTGTGAGAGGACAAGGTGTGAGAGAACAAGGTGTGAGAGAACAAGCTGTGAGAGAACATGGTGTGAGAGAACAAGGTGTGAGATAACAAGGTGTGAGAGAACAAGGTGTGAGAGAACAAGGTATGAGAGAACAAGGTGTGAGAGAAAATGGTGTGACAGAACATGGTGTGAGAGAACATGGTGTGAGAGAACATGGAGTGAGAGAACATAGTAAGTGTTAGAGAACAAGGTTTGAGAGAACAAGGTGTGAGAGAACAAGGCATGAGAGAGCAAGGTGTGAGAGAACATGGTGAGTGTGAGACAACATGGTGTGAGAGAACAAGGTGTGAGAGAACAAGGTGTGAGAAACAAGGTGTGAGAGAACAAGGGGGTGAGAGAACATGGGAGAGAACAAGGTTGAGAGAACATAGTGTGAGAGAACATGGTGTGAGAGATCACGGTGAGTGTGAGAGAACATGGTGTGAGAGAAAAAGGTGTGAGGGGAACAAGGTGTGCGAGAACAAGGGTGAAGAACATAGTGAATGTGGAGAACAAGGTGTAAGATGACAAGCTGTGAGAGAACAAGGTGTGAGAGAACAAGGTGTGAGAGAACAAGGTGTGAGAGAACAAGGTGTGAGAGAACATGGTGAGAGAACAAGGTGTGAGAGAACATGGTGTGAGAGAACATGGTGTGAGAGATCACGGTGAGTGTGAGAGAACATGGTGTGAGAGAAAAAGGTGTGAGAGAACAAGGTGTGCGAGAACAAGGTGTAAGAGAACATAGTGAATGTGAGAGAACAAGGTGTAAGATAACAAGCTGTGAGAGAACAAGGTGTGAGAGAACAAGGTGTGAGAGAACAAGGTGTGAGAGAACACGGCGTGAGAGAACAAGGTGTGAGAGAACAAGTTGTGAGAAAACAAGGTGTGAGAGAACATGGCGTGAGAGAACAAGGTGAGTGTGAGGGAAAGGGTGTGAGAGAACAAAGTGTGAGAGAACATGGTGTGAGAGAGCAAGGTGTGAGAGAATATGTTGTGAGAGAACAAGGTGTGAGAGAACAAGCTGTGAGAGAACAAGGTGTGAGAGAACATGGCGTAAGAGAACAAAGTGTGAGAGAACAAGGTATGAGAGAAGATGGTGTGAGAGAGCAAGGTGTGAGACAATAGGGTGTGAGAGAACAAGGTTTTTAGAGAACATGGTGTGAAGAGCATGGTGTGAGAGAAAAAAGGTGTGAGAGAACATGGTGTGAGAGAACAAGGCGTGAGAGAACAAAGTGTGAGAGAACAAGGTTTGAGAGAACATGATGATTGTGAGAGAACATGGTGTGAGAGAACAAGGTGATTGTGAGAGAACAAGGTGTCAGAGAACAAGTTGTGAGAGAACAAAGTGTGAGAGAACAAGGTGTGAGAGAACATGGTGTGAGAGAACAAGGTGTGAGAGAACAAGGTGTGAGAGAACAAGGTGTGAGAGAACAAGCTGTGAGAGAACATGGTGAGTGTAAGAGAACATAGTATGAGAGAACAAGGTGTGAGAGAACATGGTGAGTGTGAGAGAACATGGTGAGTGTGAGAGAACATGGTGTGAGAGAACAAGGAGTGAGAGAACAAGGTGTGAGAGAACAAGGTGTGAGAAAACATGGTGTGTAAGAACAAGGTGTGAGAGAACAAGGTGTGAGAGAAATTGGTGAGTGTGAGAGAACAAGGTGTAAGAGAACAAGGTGTGAGGGAACAAGATGTAAGAGAACAAGGTGTGAGAGAACAAGGTGTGAGAGAACAAGGTGTGAGAGAACATGGCATGAGAGAACAAGGTGTGAGAGAACAAAGTATGAGAGAACAAGGTGTGAGAGAACAAGGTGTTAGAGAACATGGCGTGAGAGAACAAGGTGAGTGTGAGGGAACAGGGCGTGAGAGAACAAGGTGTGAGAGAACAAGGTGTGAGAGAGCAAGGTGTGAAAGAACAAGGTGTGAGAGAACAAGGTGGGAGAGAACATGGTGAGAGAACAAGGTGTGAGAGAACATGGTGTGAGAGAACATGGTGTGAGAGAACAAGGTGTGCGAGAACAAGGTGTGAGAGAACATAGTGAGTGTGAGAGAACAAGGTGTGAGAGAACAAGGTGTGAGAACAAGGTGTGAGAGAACATAGTGAGTGTGAGAGAACAAGGTGTGAGAGAACAAGGTGTGAGAACAAGGTGTGAGAGAACATGGCGTGAGAGAACAAGGTGTTTGAGTACAAGGTGTGAGAGAACAAGGTGTGAGAGAACAAGGCATGAGAGAGCAAGGTGTGAGAGAACATGGTGAGTGTGAGACAACATGGTGTGAGAGAACAAGGCGTGAGAGAACAAGGTGTGAGAGAACAAGGTGTGGGGAATAACAAGGTGTGAGAGAACATGGTGAGAGATCAAGGTGTGAGAGAACATGGTGTGAGAGAACATGGTGTGAGAGAACACGGTGAGTGTGAGAGAACATGGTGTGAGAGAAAAAGGTGTGAGAGAACAAGGTGTGCGAGAACAAGGTGTGAGAGAACATAGTGAATGTGAGAGAACAAGGTGTAAGATAACAAGGTGTGAGAGAACAAGGTGTGAGAGAACAAGGTGTGAGAGAACAAGGTGTGAGAGAACATGGCGTGAGAGAACAAGGTGTGAGAGAACAAGGTGTGAGAAAACAAGGTGTGAGAGAACATGGCGTGAGAGAACAAGGTGAGTGTGAGGGAACAGGGTGTGAGAGAACAAAGTTTGAGAGAACATGATGTGAGAGAGCAAGGTGTGAGAGAATATGTTGTGAGAGAACAAGGTGTGACAGAACAAGCTGTGAGAGAACAAGGTGTGAGAGAACATGGCATAAGAGAACAAAGTGTGAGAGAACAAGGTGTGAGAGAAGATGGTGTGAGAGAGCAAGGTGTGAGACAATAGGGTGTGAGAGAACAATGTTTGAGAGAACATGGTGTTAGAGAACAAGGTGTGAGAGAACAAGGTGTGAGAGAACAAGGTGTGAGAGAACAAGGCATGAGAGAACAAAGTGTGAGAGAACCAGGTTTGAGAGAACATGATGATTGTGAGAGAACATGGTGTGAGAGAACAAGGTGATTGTGAGAGAACATGGTGTGAGAGAACAAGGTGTGAGAGAACAAAGTGTGAGAGAACAAGGTGTGAGAGAACATGGCGTGAGAGAACAAGGTGTGAGAGAACAAGCTGTGAGAGAACAAGGTGTGAGAGTACATGGTGACTGTGAGAGAACAAACACATAAATGTGAGAGAACAAGGTGTGAGAGAACAAGGTGTTAGAGAAGATGGTGTGAGAGAGCAAGGTGTGAGACATTAGGGTGTGAGAGAACAAGGTTTGGGAGAACATGGTGTGAGAGAACAAGGTGTGAGAGAACAAGGTGTGAGAGAACAAGGTGTGAGAGAACAAGGCGTGAGAGAAGAAAGTGTGAGAGAACAAGGTTTGAGAGAACATGATGATTGTGAGAGAACATGGTGTGAGAGAACAAGGTGATTGTGAGAGAACATGGTGTGAGAGAACAAGGTGTAAGAGAACAAGGCGTGAGAGAACAAAGTGTGAGAGAACGAGGTTTGAGAGAACATGATGATTGTGAGAGAACATGGTGTGAGACAACAAGGTGATTGTGTGAGAACATGGTGTGAGAGAACAAGGTGTGAGAGAACAAAGTGTGAGAGAACAAGGTGTGAGAGAACATGGCGTGAGAGAACAAGGTGTGAGAGAAAAAGGTGTGAGAGAACAAGGTGTGAGAGAACAAGCTGTGAGAGAACATGGTGAGTGTAAGGAACATGGTATGAGAGAACAAGGTGTGAGAGAACATGGTGAGTGTGAGAGAACATGGTGTGAGAGAACAAGGAGTGAGAGAACAAGGTGTGAGAGAACAAAGTGTGAGAGAACATGGTGAGTGTGAGAGAACATGGTGTGAGAGAACAAGGTGTGAGAGAACAAGATGTGAGAAAACATGGTGTGAGAGAACAAGGTGAGAGAGAATAAGGTGTGAGATAACAAGGTGTGAGAGAACAAGGTGTGAGAGAACTTGGTGAGTGTGAGAGAACAAGGTGTAAGAGAACAAGGTGTGAGAGAACAAGATGTAAGAGAACAAGGTTTGAGAGAACAAGGTGTGAGAGAAAAAAGGTGTGAGAGAACATGGCGTGAGAGAAAAAAGGTGTTGAGAAACAAGAGTATGAGAGAACAAGGTTGAAGCAAGGTGTTAGAGAAGATGGCGTGAGAGAACAAGATGAGTGTGAGGGAAAGGGCGTGAAGAGAAAAAAGGTGTGAGAGAACAAGGTGTAGGGCAAGGTGTGGAGAACAAGGTTGAGAACAAGGTGGAGAAACATTTGAAAAACAAGGTGTGCGAGAACAAGTGTGAGAGAACATAGTGAGTTTTGAGAGAACAAGGTGTAAGAGAACAAGGTGTGAGAGAACGAGTGTGAGAGAACAAGTGTGAGAGAACAAAGGGGTTTAGAGAACAAGGTGCGAGATAACAAGGTGTGAAGGGAACAAAGTGTGAGAGAAACTGGAGGTGAAAGAACAAGGTGTAAGAGAAAGGGGTGAAGAACAAGATGTAAGAGACAAGGTGTGAGAGAACAAGGTGTGAGAGAAAAAGGGTGAGAGAAAGGCATGAAGAAACAGGTGTGAAGACAAGGGATTTTGAGAACAAGGGTGAGAGAACAAGGTGTTAGAGAAAATGGGGTGAGAGAACAATGTAGTGTGAGGGAACAGGCGTGAGAGAACAAGGTGTGAGGAACAAGGTGTGAAGGCAAGGTGTAAAGAACAAGTGAAGAAAGGGTGGAAGAACTGTAGAATTATTGAAATTCTGTGAAATGGGAAAACTGGGCAAAATTACAAGAAGCTTGGGATGGAGATTTAAATAAATTTTTCCAAGTTAGGAAATGAATATCTAAAATTGGGAAGAAACTTGGTTGTGTTTTCAAAATTATCCTGAAGGTTTGAGGAAAAGCAAAAAAATTTTTTTTATTTTTAGACATTATTACAATTTATTTTAAAAATTTAAAAATTATTTAAAACAAAACATTAACATTATTTAAAAAATTGGATTTTTATATTTTTTAATTTCCAATACACCTTTCATGATTCATTAAAGTATTAATTTTACTAAAAATTTTAAGTATTTTTGGTCATTAAAAAAACCTAAAACATTTTAATTCAATTGAAGGGAAAAAAGATTCCAGCAAACACTCTCTATTTAACTACATTCACAATAATCTCGGAAGATTAACTCTTTAAAAAAATCATAAATAGACCATTGCCTGCCCTCCCTTTTAATTACAAGGTTGAAGACATATGTAAACGTTTGAATCCCGTTTAGAACATTATAAAAGTTTACAAAATGTGAAAGACAAGTTTGGGAGAGGGTAGGAAATAAATTGCGTTAAAAACCTTGGAAAACAGGTGTTTAGGAAACAATTTTTGAGGAATAAAAGGGAGCCCTTTTGGGCGAAACAATGTAAGAACAAATTCCCGTTTGGGGCATTAGGAAGTTAAAAGCTTACTCTGAGAGGTAGTTAGAGTAAAATTGGTCGCAAAGAGACATTTTTAAAAAATGCGGGAAACCTGTTTAAAATGAAATGGAAACTGTCTGTTAATAAATCAAAAAAATTGATATTATAGGAATACTGTGGAAATGTTAATTTAACATTTTGATTTTAGAAAATCCGTGGAAATAACATAGTCAAAAAAACCCAAAAAATGGAATAATTGTATAAAAGAAGAAAATTTAAATATCAGTCCGTTAAACAAGTTAAAAAGTTTTATTTAGGTTGTTTAAATAAAAGGTTATTTAAAGGTTTTAAGAAAAAAATTAAAAAGGTTTTAGATAACAATTAAAATCAACGTGAAACAAGTTAGAAAAATTAGTGGAAAAAGTTGTGGGAAAAAATTGGAGAATCAAATTGGGAAAATTGTAAACAATTAAAAATTAAAAAAGGTGAAAACAGTGTGAGAGAAAAGGTGTGGAGAAAAGTTGAGGAAAAGGAAAAAATGTGAGAGAAAAGTGTGATAACAGGTGTGAGAAACAAGGTGTGAATAAAAAGTTGAGAACAAGGTGTGGGAAAAAAAGGGGTGAGAAAAAGGTGAGATAACAAGGGGGGAAGGTAAACAAAAGAAAAGTTGTGGAAACAGGTTGGAGAAAAAGGTGTGAGAGAACAAGGTGGAAGAAAATTGAGGAAAAGGTGTAGATAACAGTGTGAGAGAAATTTAAGGGGTGGAGGAAAAAAGGTGTGAGGAGGTAAAAACAGGGAAAAAAAGGTTGAGAAACAAGTTGAGGGAAAAAGTGAGAGAACAAGGTGTGAAGAAAAGGTGTGAAAAGGGGGGGAAAAAGGGTGAGAGAACAAGGGTGAGAGAAAAAGTGTGAAAACAAGGGTGAGAGAACAATTTAGGTTGAGGGAAAAAGTGTGAGAGAACAAGGTTGGAGAAGGAGGGGAGGGGGGAACAAGGTGTGAGAGAAAAGGGAGGAAAAACAAGGTGTGAGAGAACAAGGGGAGAGAACAAGGTGAGAAAAAGGTTGAGAGACAAGGGAGAGAACAAGGTGTGGAGAACAAGTGGAAAACAGGTGTAGAAAAAGGTGTGAGAGAACAAGGTTGAGAAAAAGGTGTGAGGAGAACAAGGGGGAGAACAAGGTGTGAGAGGGAACAAGGGGGAGAGAAATGAACAACAAGGTGGAGAAATGGTTGATAGAAGGTGTTGAGAGAACAAGTGTGAGAGAAAAGGTGGAGAACAAGGTAGAAAAAGGTGTGAGAAAAAGGTTGAGAGAACAAGGTGTGAGAAACAAGGTGAGAGAACAAGTGTTGAGAGAACAAGTGTGGAGAAAATGTGGAAGTTAGAAAAGGTGAGATAAAAGGTGGAAAAGGGGAGAACAAGGTGGGAGAACAGGGTTGGGAGAAAAGGGTGAAAAAAAAGGTGTGAAACAAGGAAAAGAAGGAAAAAAGGTGGAGAGAAAAGGTGGGGGAAAAAGGTGTGAGAGAACAAGGTGTGAGAGAACAAGGGTGAGAGAAAAGGGTGGAACAGGTGTGAAAAGGTGTGAGAAACAATGTTTAAAAAAAGTGGAGAGAAAAGGGTTTAGAGAAAAGGGAGAGAACAAGGTGAAGAAAGGTGTGAGAAACATGGTGGAGAGAACAAGGTGTGAGAGAACAAGGTTGAGAGAACAAGTTGAGAGAACAAGGGGGTGAGAGAAAAGGTAGAGAACAAGGGTTGAGAAAAGGGTTGGAAGAAAAATGTGAGAGAACAAGGGTGAGAAACAAGTGTGAGAGAACAAGGGTGAGGAAAAAGGTGTGAGAGAACAAGGTTGAGAGAACAAGGGGGAAGAACAGTGAAGAACAAGGGTGAGAGAACATGGTGTGAGAAAAATGGGTGAAAAGAAACAAGGTGTGAGAACAAGGTGGGGAAAAGTGGGAGAACAAGGGGAGAAAATGGTGGAGAGAACAAGGGGGAGAACAAGTGTGGAGAGGGGAAAAAAGGTGTGAGAGAACAAGGTGTGAAAAAAAGGTGTGGAGAAAAGGGGGAACAATTTGGAAAGAAAAGGGTGAGAGAAAAAGGTGTGAGAGAAAAAAGGTGTGAGAGAACAAGGTGGAAAGAGAAAAGGGTAGAGAAGACAAGGTGTGAGAAAAAGGTGTGAGAGAACAAGGTGGAGAGAACAAGGGTAGAGAAAAGGTGGGTGGGTGAGAACAAAGGGGAGAGAACAGGTGTGAGAGAACAGGGGTAGAGAACAAAGGGGTGGAGGAACAAGGGGTGAGAAAAAAGGAGAAAGGAAATGGTGAGAGAACAGGGAGGTGAATGAACAAGGGGAAGAACAAGGTGGGAAAAGGGAAAGGGTGAGAGAACAAGGTGGAGAAACAAGGTGTGAGACATGGTGTGAGAGAACAAGGTGTGAGAGAACAAGTGGAGAAAGGTGTGAGAAACAGGTGTGGAGAAAAAAAGAAAGGGGAGAGAAACAAGGGTGAGAAAACAAGGGGAAGGGAAAGGTTAAGGGAAAAGGTGTGAGAGAACAAGGTTAGATAACAAGGTTTAGGATGGAGAAAAAGGTGTGAGAGAACAGGTGTGAGAGTAAACAAGGTGTGAGAAAAGGTGTAGAAAAGGGGTAGAGAAAGGTAGAGAAAAGGTGGGGAGAACAAGGTTGAGAGACATGGGTGTGAGAGAAAAGGTGGAGAGAAAAGGTGGTGAGAGAAAAGGTTGGAGAGAAAAGGATGAAAACAGGTGAAAAGAAAGGTGAAGGGGTGAGAAATGTGGAGAGAACAAGGTGTGGAGAACAATGGTGAGAGAAAAGGTAGAGAAAAGGTGGAAGAGAAATGGTGGAAAAAAAAAGTGTGAGAACATGGAGAAGAACAGGTGTGAGAGAACAAGGGTTGGGAGGGAGAACAAGGTGTAGAGAAAAGGGGTGGGGGGAGAAACAAGGTGAGAAACAGGGTGGAGAAAAGGTTGAAGGAGAAAAGGTGTGAGAGAAAAGTTAGGAACAAGGTGTGAGAGAAAAGGTGTGAGAGAAAAGGTGTGAGAGAAAGGGTGAGGAAAGGTGGAGAACAAGGTGAGAGAACAAGGGTGAGAGAAAAAGGGGTTTAAAAACTGGGTGGAAAAGGTGTGAGGGAAACAGGTGAGAGAACAAGGGTGAGAAACAGGTGGAACAAGGTTTAGAGAACAAGTGTGGAGGAAAGGGGGGAACAAGGTGAGAGAAAGGTGTAGAGAAAGGTGAGTGGAGAACAAATGTGAGGAAAAGTGTGAAGGAAAAAAGGGTGAGAGAACAAGGGGGGAGAACAAAGGGTGAGAGAAATTGTGAGAGAAAAAGTTGAAGAAAAGGGGTGAGAGAAAAGGGTTGGAGAGAAAAGTGAAGGGGAAACAAGGGTGAGAGAACAAGGTGAGAGAAAGGGAAGAACATGGAGAAAAATGTGAGAGAAAAGGTAGAGAGAACAAGGGTAGAGAACAAGGTTTTGAGGAACAGGTGTTGAGAGAAAATTAAGGGTGGGAGAAATGGGGAGAGAACAAGGTGAGGGTGGGAAAATTGGGGAGAGAAAATGGGTGAGAGAACAAGGGTGAAAACAAGGTGGAAAAGGGGAAGAAAAATGTGAGAGAAAAGGTGATGAGAAAAGTGGAGAGAAAAAGGTGTGAGAGAAATGGTGTGAGAGAACAGGTGAGAGAAAGGGGAGAGAAAAGGTTGAGGAAAAGGTTTGGAAACAAGGGTGTGAGAACAGGTGTGAGAGAACATGGTGTGAAGAAAATGGAAGTAAAGAAACAAGGGTTGAGGAAAAGTGTGGTGAGAGAAAAGGGGGAGAGAACAAGTGGAAACAAGGTGTAGAGAAAAGGGTGAAGGGGCAAGGGGTGAAAACAAGGGTGAGAAGAACAAGGTGTGGAAAAAAGGGGGAGAGAACAAGGTTTAGGGAGAGACAAGGTGGTAAGGGAAAAGGTGGGAGAAAAAAGGGAGGAAAAAGGGGTGGAGAAACAAGGTGTGAAAGAGAACAGGGGGGAGAGAAAGTGAGAGAACAAGGTGGAAAGGAAACAGGGGAAGAGACAGGGTGAGAGAACAATGGAAGAACAAGGGGGAGAGAAAATGGAAAAGGGGGAGAGAAATGGGTGAGAGAAAAAGGTGGAGAACAAGGGTGGAGAAAAAGGAAGGTGAGAGAACAAAGTTAAGAACAAGGGGGAAGAAAAGGTGTGAAAAAAGGTGTAGAGAAAAAGGGTGAGAGAAAAATGTGTGAGAGAAAATTGTGAAGAAAAAGGGGTGAGAGAAAGGGAAAAAGGTGTAGAGAACGGGAGAAAAAGGGGGGAGAAAGAAAGGGTTTAGAGAACAAGGGTGAGGAAACAAGGTTAGAAAAGGTGTGAGAGAAATTTGGGGTGAGAGAACATGGTTGGTGAGAAAAGGTGGAGGAACAGGTTTAGAAACAAGGTGTTGAAAAAAAAGGTGGAGAAAAAGGTTTAACAAGGTGTGAGAGAACAAGGTGTGGAAAAGGTTTAGAGAACAGGGGAGAGAAAAGGTGTGAGAGAACATGGGGGAGAAGAAAAGGTGGTGAAGAACAAGGTGTGAGAGAACATGGGTGTAGAGAACAAGGTGGAAAACTGGGAGAAAGGGTTTAGAACAGGGGGAGAGAAATTGGTGTGAGGAACAAGGTGTGGAGAACAAGGTGTGAGAAACAGGTGTGGGGAGAACAAAAGGGTGAGAGAACAAGGGTGAAAAAAGAGTGAGGGAACAGGTGTAGAGAAAAGTGGAAGAGAACAAGGTGTGAGAGAAAATGGTGGAGGAAGAAGGTGGAGAGAAACAAGGGTGAGAGAACAAGTGTGAGGAAAAGGGTGGGAAAGGGTTGGGGGTGGAGGAAAAGGGTGAGAGAAAGGGGGGGAAAAAAGGGAAGAAGGTGAGGAAAAGAGAATGTGAGAGAAAAAGGGGTAAAAAGGTGTGAGAGAACAAGGGGAGTGGAACAGAACGAGGTGTGAGAAAACAAGGAGACTGTGAGAGAACAAGGAGAATGTGAGTGAAGGTGAGTGTGAGAGAACAAGGTGATTGTGAGGGAACAAAGTGAATTGGAGAACAAGCACCACAGAGTGAGTCCTGTCACTCTCCCGATTGACTTAATGCTTCCATTTTCATATTA
>NC_069476.1:22577709-22622709 GCF_026875155.1 Cherax quadricarinatus | reverse complement strand
GTTATGTGTGGATGCTGTTATGTGTGGATGCTGTTATGTGTGGATGCTGTTATGTGTGGATGCTGTTATGTGTGGATGCTGTTATGTGTGGATGCTGTTATGTGTGGATGCTGTTATGTGTGGATGCTGTTGGCATCTTGAGAAAGAATTGACTCGTAATGTTAATTGTTTATGTTATCGATGACTGTTATCAATGTCTTGCCGCTGACCCTTATCGCTGACTCTTATCGTTGACCCTTACCACTGACCCTTATCGCTGACTCTTATCGTTGACCCTTACCACTGACCCTTATCGCTGACTCTTACCGCTGACACTGCTGACCCTTACTGTTTTAATAAAGGAATATTGTCTGACCTGCCAATTAACGAAACACAGTGGAAAGAACTGAGAGGCTAAATTTCAAGGAATTAAAGAGATTAATTCACAGAAAAGAGAAAAGAAAGCAAAACGATAATGTTGAATAAACAATAAAAGAAAGAAGAAAATATATACATGTATCATTTTAAGAGTGATCTGTAGTACAATAAATTTAAATATTTTTTTAATCAAAATAAAAAAAAACTAAATACATTTAAGGAATTTAAAATAAAAGCATTTAAACAATTTTAAATAATTTTAAATTAATAAATTTAATAATTTATGTGTGATCTGCAGTACAATAAAAATGTATCTTGAGAAATACTCGGGGAAAAGAAGAATTTGATACTTATCTAATTCTGAGTTGGTACTTGTGCCGTCATTTCTCATAGACTCGTCGGCCGAAACTACCGGCAGCACGCTACCTTTCCTCTTAGAAAACTTCTCCTCAAACTCTTGCAACTTACTTAGCTCCTGATGACGGAAAAAGACGTGTGAAAGATCTTGAGCTGAATATTTTCATCCCTCCGTGGACTGTACTGAACTGTTAAGCGCTCTTGTCTGCGATTGTACTGGATATGCTTTTATATATTTATAGACAATCATTTCCTCCATACTCCTTCCTCACAATTCTGGTCTCCAAGATTTCATTCCTCAGATTTCGTACTCTCATGACTCATGAAATCGTAATGACACGATTGCAAACAAAACCACGGTACGGGTGTAGATTGAACTCGCAGTGGCTTACCAGTTGGCGTGGAGTTGTATGCCTCACTTGCCAAGAGTTCAATCCCCACTCGTACCGTGGTGTTCGTACTCTCATCACCTCAAGGTAACTGCTGCATACTTAACTTTACAGAATGTATATATCGGAGAGATCTGGCTTGCGTTACAAATATATGGAAATGTAAAAAGTTGTTAATAACTATGAAAAGTTTATGAATAATGTTGAAACCAAGTTAGCTGAAAGTTTTCCAGTCATACTCGGACAGGCAAGTAAATGTATTTTCGTTGTGGTTGTTTAACATGTTTACAGACGGGGTTTTAAAATTAATAGAAACAACGGTGTCAGAAACAGCGTATATTTAAGAGACAATAAATTTGATGTAAAATTTTGAAGTGTCACTGTTGGAGACTTGTATTACAACAGGAGCGTCAGACGTTGAAGGAATGAAGAAGGGAGTGTAGAGGTAAGGTGAAGGTGAGTGAAAAATATAGCAAGTCGGTGATAATGAGAAGTAAAAGGATGAAGAATTAGAGAACGAAATGTAAGGAAGCACCATACTGGGACTCTCCTTCCTCCTTTTGTTTTGTTTCACTTACAGCCAAGACATCAGCCTATTCGACAATTTTCTTTTTTTGCCATAAATAAGTGAAAATCAGTCTAAACATTAAGATACATAGAAATCGACACGTTCAGTCTGCGAAGGTAGAGATCAACCACAGAATATATTAGCTGCAATATTGAAGAATCTGCTGAGTGATGAGTTAAGGTGTCATAGATGCTTAAATAGGAATATATCAGACCATCCTGGAGAGTATTCTTCATTATACATGATTTCTGAAAACTGCTGCAAATAAAAAAATGATACTGACGGTAGAATCATTGTGTCTGAGATTAATGAATTATATGAATATAAATTGGTTGTCAAGGGCACGTAAGCAAACACTAGGACATATTTAGCAGAAAACGTTTCGGTCCTGAGACCTTGATGACTTCTAACATACAGAGGTTAAAATGACAGTATATATACGCAGAGAGTGAGGTGTGAGTGATACATAGTGACCTGAAGAATGACATATTGGGATGAGGATAGATAGATAATGGGATCACGTGACTCGTGTGTTGCTAGGTAGGTGGTACTTTGCCTGGCTGGACCGTCTTTGCTCATGTGCCCTTCTAAACCAATTTGTCGGTATTTAATACCAAAACACAAGATAGTATTGTATAATGAATGACATAAATCAACCAGATACGTTGTAGTTTCTTCGTTATTATGCTAGAAGTAATAACGAGTTGTGTAGTCAGACGGCAATTGTTTACGTCCTCAGCTACATCTCTAAGAGAACATCTGCGTTCAGTAATAATCTACACGAAGACAGAAACTGTGAAAATTAATTGATCTGTATATTTCGACCCTCTTCGGCAGCTGTATATAAGATATTCAAAAGAATATAAGCAAAGGGAGACATAATATAAAGGAGCATAGTTGTAGACTTACTGAACAGTGCTAAACACATCTTTCTCAGATACACCCCTTCTCACTCACATTTATTTAAACCATTGTTGAAGCTGTCCAAAGTTGTTAGCTTCGATGGCTCTTGATAAGTAACCCATATAAGCGAGAGCAAACATTAGACTACTTTTCGATCATTCTTGAACCATTATCAAATCGCAATTGAAGCGACATCTGTAAGTTCTTCTTGAAAGTATGGGTTGCTTTTGTATTGTTCCAACTATGGTACTTTATTTTTTTTAGATCTCTCTACTCTGCTGATTATTTTACTCAACTCCCTTACCAAACAAGTATATTCCAATATTATTTCTAGATCTGAGTTTATCCACCTTGAATTTATTGAGTCGAGTTCATGGTTAGAAATCCTCAACAACCTTTGTTTATCTAATATATTTAATCCTCTAGTCCATCTGTATACTTCAATTATATCTCACCTTATTCTACGTCTTTCAACGCTTCAATCAACACAAAAGACACCAAACTGTCGCATGTAGAGGACACATTTCAGTCAACAATAAAGATACGCAACTATTGCACACGTGTTTTACTGTTCAACTTATCAGCCTTATTTCCAACAGACATCTTGCATTCTTTAATAAGCCGTTAGAACAGGATCCAGGGACATGTTTACGTTCGGCTGGTCTACCTGTTAACTACGCATTTATTGAATGCAAAGTTAGGTAATTAATTCTCGTGAGAGAATGAGTCAAGCCGGTTATTACCTTCAGTTGGTTCAGTAAGATTTATTTGAAGTTCCAATTAATTTATCTGAAATTAAAATCTCTGTGAACTACTACATTTTCATGGCTTGAAGCCTTAACGATTTAGACGCAAAACAGTCGTTTTTGGCTGCTAAGTTTATGGGCCGGAATAACATGGTATAAACCTTAGTAATTGACACCGACAAACTGGTTTAACAAGACACGTGAGTAAACACTAGGACATATTTATTAGAAAAGTTTCGAACCTGGCACCTTGATCACTTCTAACACAAAGATTAAAATGACAGTATATATAAGAGGAGAGTGGTGTGCTTGACCCTTGTGTAACATACCTAAAATCAACTTCCCATTCCCTTCCCGAAATTCTACCTAGATATATTCTGTTTCTGTTCCTCCAGCCTTTATATATATTTTTATGCAGCAATGTAAGTTTTCTCTGATATACAGCGCCACCCTCTCCCTTTTTGTTATTTCTATCAACATGGAATAATTTAAACCAATCTGGTATTTCGTCTGAGAATTGTGATCTGAGGATGAAAGTCCCAAGGCACGAGTGATGTATGTCATGTGTAGAATATCCGGTGTATTGCTGTGGTGTTGCTGGGGCTGTAAGACCGCTCTCACTGTAGTGTTGCCTGAGCTCTGAAGACTACCTGGAGGTCGTTCCAGGGGTCGACGCCCTCGCTGCCCAGTCCTTGACCAGGCTTCCCGGTACATCAGGACCTGATCAACCAGGCTGTTACTGCTGGCCGAACGTAATCGAACGTATGAATCACAGCCCTGTTGATCGGGCACTTACTTTAGGTATCTGTCCAATTTCCTCTTGAAGGCAGCCAGGGATCTACTGGTAATTCCTCTCATGCATTGTTGGAGATTGTTGAAGAGTCTTGAGCCCCGGACTTGTTTAACTCTGGCGCTGGAGTATCATACACAAGTGCTGAATAAAAAGACACAATATCGTGACTGGAGTAATACACAAATAATCCCCACGTAGGAGAGAAAAGCTTATGACGATGTTTCGGTCCGAGTTGGGCCATTCACGAGTCACAGCGTAACAAGTGAAGGACCCAAGTCGGACCGAAACGTCATCAATAAGCTATTCTCTCTTCTGTGTGCGGGTTATTTGTGTCTTACACAAGTAATGATGCAGTGGTAGATCCTTTCATTTCACTCTGCTGTTAACGGGGTGTTGGAGCCTCCTGCTTACCAGTAGGAGCGCAACGTCTTCAGGTTACCCTTGTCCAATTAGGAGGAATGCGACATTATTGCTCTCAGGATGATGGAATTCGAATCTTGATAGAACTGTTTACAGTCGACCATATTGGGTCAGGACGAGGCTCTTCACCTCTCACAGTATTGAGGAAACTGTTGACAGATACGACGTACACGACCAGAATAATCCTTTGTGACTCTTGTATTATGAATGACTCCTTTGTGGCCATCGTCTTTCATGTAATATATCAGTCGATCCTCCTTATTTCCATCTCTCTCTCTGGAAGAGATTCTCCAAGTGAGAGATTACCATAGTGCTTCAACGTGTTGCTGTGATATTGCAATATTCCGTCTCCGCTTCAAGCTCTCAAACAGTGTAATAAACATACTTGTTATTTGATTTCAATGGACGTGATTTTCCTTTATATGTGGAAAAACTTTTGAGTTGGAAATGTTTCCACTGCCACATTATAGTGGTTAGTTTATAATTCTCAATTTGCCAGTAAGAAATATAATCAATTATATTTTTAATTGTATATTTACTTAGGGTTGGGGAAGCAATTTCTAGCAATTTTTTTTTAACTCAAAATATATATTTTTTTTCAAATTTCTTATATTGTTGTTTGAATATGAAGGAATATGCATAATACTTTTCTAGCATACATTTCAAAACTCTGAATTTTTCTGGTTATTTATGACTTGTAATAAATGGGTTTATATAGAGTGTATTATAGCGAATCATCTGCACACGATTCTCCAGCCAGTGACGATTATGCTGCAGTTTTATCATGATTGAGAAACTGAACACATCGACTCCTGGCCGAGGGACTGATTGCTTCACACTCCTCATCTTCCATAGTTTCTCTCCATTGGACTGAAGAAGCCATTGGCTGGCGAAGCGTTTCCAGAGTAAATATAACGAAGTGCTGCATAAGTGTCTTATTTATCAACATGTTGATTTTCTAAATCATTTATTCAAAATAATCTGCACTTCCAGGACACTCAAGCCATTTCCAAATCAGACCATTTGTAGGGGTCCCCCCTTTCTCACTATCTCTATCTGTCTGTCTCTCTTTGTCTCTCTGTCTCTGTCTGTCTGTCTGTCTGTCTGTCTGTCTGTCTGTCTCTCTCTCTCTCTCTCTCTCTCTCTCTCTCTCTCTCTCTCTCTCTCTCTCAATTTATTTTTTAAATATGTAGAACTCAGAGTAGAAATCCAGTTTTTGTGTACAAGGCAGAGACTCCGTTGTGATCTCACTCAGCTCATCAGATACTAATACTCATCGATACAAACAAGAAGAGCTAAGTAGCGTGCAAGGGTAAACCTACTGCACGAAATAACGATATAAACCTCCCCGAAATGAATGAGTCAGCGTAAAGAATGGCACGAACTCTCACTGAAATAGATGCATTACAAACGTGGGTCAGCAATAATATAAAAGTCATATGAAAAATGGAATGTCAAAACGTTTATGAATATTAGATTTAAAGGAAAGTAAAAACTTCTTCCCATGAACACAATGGAAGTGACTGACTTTTTTGGGGGATTACCCTGGTGATTAATTTACATATATGTTACTATACAATACTGCAACTAACTGGGCATCGAACTCACGATATTTTAGCAAGCCTCCCGAAAAGTCGGCCAAAATTCCGAGACGCCTTTTGGCGGGTTTCTCGAGAGGTGTGTTAAAATATCGAGGGTTCGATCCTCGGTTAGTCGCAGTATTGTTATTTACTTAAAACCACTCGTTCGTAGATGCACTAATATGTGACACCATACATAATAATTGTACTTGTGTGTACCTGTACCTAAATAAACTTACAAACCTTTCTCCACGAGGCTTCCTGTGGTGGGTGTTGGGTAAATGAAGCTCCGTGTGACCTTAACCGAGATCAATGAAGGCCTGACGTCAGTTCACAGACTAAGGCTATTAAAGAACCTAAGCAAACCACGGTGTGGGTAGGGTTAGAAGCCATGGCGATTGAGTCATTAAATTCCAGGCCAGTATACCTGGAGAGGGTTTCGGGGGTCAACGCCCCTGCGGCCCGGTCTGTGACCAGGTCTCATGGTGGATCAGGGCCTGATCAACCAGGCTGTGCCAAGGGTTCAAATCTCACCCATTTCGTGGTTTGTTTGCAGTCACGTTATGATTTCATGAATAAGACAATATCTTACAATACCATGTCCAGTGACAGTCTTACCAAATTAAGACAACGATCATCTATTCCATTTACCAATAGAGGATATGCAGCTACTTATTTATTTTTGGAAATTAGCCGCCCACAGTGCATTAATACATATATAACCCGCACACAAGAGAAAAACTTAAGACGACGTTTCAGTCCAACTTCGACCATTAACTATCCACAAATTTCTTTCTCCTCTGTGCTGATTATTTGTATATTGTTCCAGTCACGGTATTGTGCCTTTTATTCTTCATACATTAAGATGTACAAATGAAGATGTACAGAAGATTTATCCTGTCCCAGATTTTCGCTTGGACGGCTTCATGGGACTGAAAAATTACCTGGGTGGGCTAAATTGGGATGTCCTGACTATGGGTCAGGTAGGTGATCTTGGTTGCCAATATGACGGTTTTCAGAGCATAGTTCTAGCTGCCCAGACAACTTTTGCTCCGAGTAGGGAAATTAGATCTAACAAAAATGATCCCAAATGGTTGAACAATAGATTAAAACATCTCATTGGTCAAAAGAGAGGCACATATAGGCATATCAAAAGAGGGGATGGGCAGTTAAGAAATCAATATATTCAGTTAAAGAGAGAAATAAAGAAAGGAATAAGAAAAGCAAAAAGGGATTATGAGGCTAAGGTCGCAAGGGATTCAAAGACTAACCCAAAAGGGTTCTTTCAGGTATACAGAAGTAAGATTAGGGACAAGATTGGCCCACTTAAGAGTAACTCTGGTCAGATCACTGACAGTGATAAGGATATGTGTGAAATTCTCAATACCTACTTCCTCTCAGTTTTCACCCAGGAAAATACCAGCAATATTCCTAAAATAATAGATTATGTAGAACAGGATAATAAACTATGCACGATTGCGGTAACTAGTGACATGGTCCTCAGACAAATAGAGAAACTAAAACCTAACAAATCCCCAGGCCCTGATGAACTGTTTGCAAGGGTGTTAAAGGAATCTAAAGAGGAACTTAGCATACCTTTGGCTAATCTTTTTAATATATTACTACAAACTGGCATAGTGCCTGATAAGTAGAAAATGGCAAATGTAATACCTATTTACAAGGCAGGTGACAGGTCCTTGGCTTCGAACTATAGACCAATAAGCCTTACCTTCACAGTGGGAAAATTTATGGAATTAATAATTGCCGAAGCAATCTGTAGCCATCTTGATAAGCACAGATTGATTAATGAATCTCAACACGGTTTTACAAAGGGGCGTTCCTGTCTTACGAATTTACCAACTTTTTTCACTAAGGTGTTTGAGGAGGTAGATCATTGTAATGAATATGATATTGTGTACATGGACTTCAGTAAGGCTTTCGATAGAGTTCCACATCAGAGGCTGTTGAGGAAACTTATTAAGGCACACGGAATAGGAGGAGGATTTTTTTCCTGGGTAGAGGCATGGCTGACAAATAGGCAGCAGAGAGTTTGCATAAATGGGAAGAAATCAGAGTGGGGGCACGTCACAAGCGGTGTTCCTCAGGGGTCAGTGTTGGGCCCGTTGTTGTTCACAATTTACATAAACGACATAGATGAGGGAATAAATAGCGACATAAGCAAATTTGCTGATGACACCAAAATAGGCCGTCCAATTCATTCTAATGAGAACACTAGAGCACTCCAGGATGATTTGAATAGACTGATACAATGGTCGGAGAAGTGGCAGATGCAGTTTATTATTGACAAATGCAAAGCTCTAAAAGTTGGACAGGAAAATAACCATGCAACATATAAACTAAATAATGTAGATCTTAATACTACTGATTGCGAAAAGGATTTAGGAGTTCTGGTTAGCAGTAATCTAAAACAAAGACAACAGTGGATTAGTGTTCTCAATAAAGTTAACAGAATTCTTGGCTTCATATCTAGAAGTATAAATAATAGAAGTCCTCAGGTTGTTCTTCAACTCTATATATCCTTGGTTAGGCCTCATTTAGACTATGCTGCGCAGTTCTGGTCACCGTATTACAGAATGGATATAAATGATCTGGAAAACGTACAGAGGAGGATGACAAAGATGATCCCATGTATCAGAAATCTTCCATATGAGGATAGACTGAGGGCCCTGAATCTGCACTCTCTCGAAAGGCGTAGAATTAGGGGGGATATGATCGAGGTGTATAAATGGAAGACGGGAATAAATAAAAGGATGTAAATAGCGTGCTGAAAATTTCCAGCCAAGTGAGGACTCGCAGCAATGGTTTCAAGTTGGAAAAATTCAGATTCAGGAAGGATATAGGAAAGCACTGGTTTGGTAATAGAGTTGTGGATGAGTGGAACAAACTCCCGAGTACAGTTATAGAGGCTATAATGTTGTGTAGTTTTAAAAATAGGTTAGATAAATACACGAGTGGGTGTGGGTGGGTGTGAGTTGGACCTGACTAGCTTGTGCTGCTGGGACTGGTGCCGTGCTCCTTCCTTGAGTGGAGGTGACCAGACTGGGTGGGTCATTGGGCTAATCCTGGGGTGAGTTTCATTGGGCTAATCCGGGAGGGACGACATGGACCTACTCCGCATGGGTCAGTAGGCCTGTCGCAGTGCTCTTTCTTTCTTATGTTCTTATGTTCTTATCAGTTTTAAATAAAAATTTCCCAAGTTTCATTACAATCACGTCTCTAGGAACGTTTTCAATGCGGCAGAAGAACCGGAGGGAATGAAGGGTAGGAGGAGAGCCTTCTGCTAAATTATCCTGACATCTTCTGTCTTTACAGAATTAGCAATAGATAGATAGATAGAAGTTTAACTTTGATTAGTAAATAACATAGCAATGCATAGCAAGTTCTCATTTTATTCACTCTTGATGTTTAACTTATTTTTGTGTACTCGTAAGTACTGTGAAGTGTTGTGTACTCCCATGTACTGTGAAGTGTTGTGTACTCTCATGTACTGTGAAGTGTTGTGTACTCCCACGTACTGTGAAGTGTTGTGTACTCCCATGTACTGTGAAGTGATGTGTACTCCCATGTACTGTGAAGTGTTGTGTACTCCCATGTACTGTGAAGTGTTGTGTACTCTCATGTACTGTGAAGTGTTGTGTACTCCCACGTACTGTGAAGTGTTGTGTACTCCCATGTACTGTTAAGTGATGTGTACTCCCATGTACTGTGAAGTGTTGTGTACTCCAATGTACTGTGAAGTATTGTGTACTCCCATGTACTGTGAAGTGTTGTGTACTCTCATGTACTGTGAAGTGTTGTGTACTCCCACGTACTGTGAAGTGTTGTGTACTCCCATGTACGTGAAGTGAAAGTGTGCTCCCATTACTGTGAAGTATTGTGTACTCCCATGTACTGTGAAGTGTTGTGTACTCTCATGTACTGTGAAGTGTTGTGTACTCCCACGTACTGTGAAGTGTTGTGTACTCCCATGTACTGTGAAGTGATGTGTGCTCCCATGTACTGTGAAGTGTTGTGTACTCCCATGTACTGTGAAGCGCTGTGTACTCTCATGTACTGTGAAGTGTTGTGTACTCCCATGTACTGTGAAGTGATGTGTACTCCCATGTACTGTGAAGTGCTGTGTACTCTCATGTACTGTGAAGTGTTGTGTACTCCCACGTACTGTGAAGTGTTGTGTACTCCCATGTACTGTGAAGTGTTGTGTACTCCCACATAATGTGAAGTGTTGTGTACTCTCACGTTCTGTGAAGTGTTGTGTACTCCCATGTACTGTGAAGTGTTCTGTACTCCCACGTACTGTGAAGTGTTGTGTAGTCCCATGTACTGTGAAGTGCTGTGTACTCCCACGTAAATGTGAAGTGTTGTGTACTCCATTTTACTGTGAAGTGTTGTGTACTCCCATGTACTGTGAAGTGCTGTGTACTCCCATGTACTGTGAAATGTTGTGTACTCCCATGTACTGTGAAGTGCTGTGTACTCCCATGTACTGAGAAGTGTTGTGTACTCCCATGCACTGTGAAGTGTTGTATCCTCCCACGTACTGTGAAGTGTTGTGTACTCCCATGTACTGTGAAGTGTTGTGTACTCCCATGTACTGTGAAGTGTTGTGTACTCCCACGTACTGTGAAGTGTTGTATACTCCCATGTAGTGAAGTGCTGGGTACTCCCACGAACTGTGAAGTGTTGTGTACTCCCATGTACTGTGAAGTGTTGTGTACTCCCATGTACTGTGAAGCGCTGTGTACTCCCATGTACTGTGAAGTGTTGTGTACTCCCATGTACTGTGAAGTGCTGTGTACTCTCATGTACTGTGAAGTGTTGTGTACTCCCATGTTTCTGTGAAGTGCTGGGGTACTCCCATGTACTGTGAAGTGTTATGTACTCCCATGTACTGTGAAGTGCTGTGTACTCCCACGTACTGTGAAGTGATGTGTACTCCCACGTACTGTGAAGTGATGTGCACTCCCAAGTACTGTGAAGTGCTGTGTACTCACACGTACTGTGAAGTGTTGTGTACTCCCATGTACTGTGAAGTGTTGTGTACTCCCATGTACTGTGAAGTGTTGTGTACTCCCACGTACTATGAAGTGTTGTGTACTCCCATGTACTGTGAAGTGCTGTGTAATCCCACTTACTGTGAAGTGTTGTGTACTCCCATGTACTGTGAAGTGTTGTGTACTCCCATGTACTGTGAAGTGATGTGTACTGACATGTACTGTGAAGTGATGTGTACTCCCATGTACTGTGAAGTGATGTGCCTCCATGTACTGTGAAAGAGTGTACTCCCATGTACTGTGAAGTTTCTATGTACTCCCATGTACTGTGAAGTGATGCGTACTCCCATGTACTGTGAAGTGTTGTGTACTCCCATGTACTGTGAAGAGCTGTGTACTCCCATGTACTTTGAAGTGATGTGTACTCCCATGTACTGTGAAGTGATGTGTACTCCCATGTACTGTGAAGTGTTGTATACTCCCATGTAATGTGAAGTGCTATGTACTCCCATGTACTGTGAAGTGCTGTGTACTCCCATGTACTGTGAAGTGGTGTGTACTCCCATGTACTCTAAAGTGCTATGTACTCCCATGTATTGTGAAGAGCTGTGTACTCCCATGTACTGTGAAGTACTGTGTACTCCCCGGGACGTGAAGTGCGGGGTTACTCCCATGTACTGTGAATGTTGTGTACTCAAAACGTTCTGTGAAAAGTTGTGTACTCCCATGTACTGTAGAAGTGTTGTGTACTCCCACGTACTGAGAAGTGTTGTGTACTCCCATGTACTGTGAAGTGCTGTGTACTCCCATGTACTGTGAAGTTTGTGTACTCCCACGTACTGAGAAGTGTTGTGTACTCCCATGGGACTTGAAGTGCTGTGTACTCCCATGTACGTTTAAGTGTTGTGTACTCCCAGAAATGTGAAGTTTTGTTTTACTCCCATGTACTGTGAAGTGTTCTGTACTCCCACGTACTGTGAAGTGTTGTGTAGTCCCATGTACTGTGAAGTGCTGTGTACTCCCACGTACTGTGAAGTGTTGTGTACTCCCATGTACTGTGAAGTGTTGTGTACTCCCATGTACTGTGAAGTGCTGTGTACTCCCATGTACTGTGAAATGTTGTGTACTCCCATGTACTGTGAAGTGCTGTGTACTCCCATGTACTGTGAAGTGTTGTGTACTCCCATGCACTGTGAAGTGTTGTATCCTCCCACGTACTGTGAAGTGTTGTGTACTCCCATGTACTGTGAAGTGTTGTGTACTCCCATGTACTGTGAAGTGTTGTGTACTCCCACGTACTGTGAAGTGTTGTGTACTCCCATGTACTGTGAAGTGCTGGGTACTCCCACGTACTGTGAAGTGTTGTGTACTCCCATGTACTGTGAAGTGTTGTGTACTCCCATGTACTGTGAAGCGCTGTGTACTCCCATGTACTGTGAAGTGTTGTGTACTCCCATGTACTGTGAAGTGCTGTGTACTCCCATGTACTGTGAAGTGTTGTGTACTCCCATGTACTGTGAAGTGCTGTTGTACTCCATGTACTGGGGAAGTGTTATGTACTCCCATGTACTGTGAAGTGCTGTGTACTCCCACGTACTGTGAAGTGATGTGTACTCCCACGTACTGTGAAGTGATGTGCACTCCCAAGTACTGTGAAGTGCTGTGTACTCACACGTACTGTGAAGTGTTGTGTACTCCCATGTACTGTGAAGTGTTGTGTACTCCCATGTACTGTGAAGTGTTGTGTACTCCCACGTACTGGGAAGTGTTGTGTACTCCCATGTACTGTGAAGTGCTGTGTAATCCCACTTACTGTGAAGTGTTGTGTACTCCCATGTACTGTGAAGTGTTGTGTACTCCCATGTACTGTGAAGTGATGTGTACTCCCATGTACTGTGAAGTGATGTGTACTCCCATGTACTGTGAAGTGATGTGCACTCCCATGTACTGTGAAATGATGTGTACTCCCATGTACTGTGAAGTGCTATGTACTCCCATGTACTGTGAAGTGATGCGTACTCCCATGTACTGTGAAGTGTTGTGTATTCCCATGTACTGTGAAGAGCTGTGTACTCCCATGTACTTTGAAGTGATGTGTACTCCCATGTACTGTGAAGTGATGGTGATGTGTACTCCCATGTACTGTGAAGTGTTGTATACTCCCATGTACTGTGAAGTGCTATGTACTCCCATGTACTGTGAAGTGCTGTGTACTCCCACGTACTGTGAAGTGGTGTGTACTCCCATGTACTGTGAAGTGCTATGTACTCCCATGTATTGTGAAGAGCTGTGTACTCCCATGTACTGTGAAGTACTGTGTACTCCCATGTACTGTGAAGTGCTGTGTACTCCCATGTACTGTGAAGTGTTGTGTACTCACACGTTCTGTGAAATGTTGTGTACTCCCATGTACTGTGAAGTGTTGTGTACTCCCACGTACTGAGAAGTGTTGTGTACTCCCATGTACTGTGAAGTGCTGTGTACTCCCATGTACTGTGAAGTGTTGTGTACTCCCACGTACTGTGAAGTGTTGTGTACTCCCATGTATTGTAAAGTGCTGTGTACTCCCACGTACTGTGAAGTGTTGTGTACTCCCATGTACTGTGAAGTGTTGTGTACTCCCATGTACTGTGAAGTGCTGTGTACTCCCATGTACTGTGAAGTGTTGTGTACTCCCATGTACGGTGAAGTGCTGTGTACTCCCATGTACTGTGAAGTGTTGTGTACTCCCATGCACTGTGAAGTGTTGTATACTCCCACGTACTGTGAAGTGTTGTGTACTCCCATGTACTGTGAAGTGTTGTGTACTCCCATGTACTGTGAAGTGTTGTGTACTCCCACGTACTGTGAAGTTTTGTGTACTCCCATGTACTGTGAAGTGCTGGGTACTCCCACGTACTGTGAAGTGTTGTGTACTCCCATGTACTGTGAAGTGTTGTGTACTCCCATGTACTGTGAAACGCTGTGTTCTCCCATGTACTGTGAAGTGTTGTGTACTCCCATGTACTGTGAAGTGCTGTGTACTCCCATGTACTGTGAAGTGTTGTGTACTCCCATGTACTGTGAAGTGCTGTGTACTCCCATGTACTGTGAAGTGTTATGTACTCCATTGTACTGTGAAGTGCTGTGTACTTCCACGTACTGTGAAGTGATGTGTACTCCCACGTACTGTGAAGTGATGTGCACTCCCACGTACTGTGAAGTGCTGTGTACTCCCACGTACTGTGAAGTGTTGTGTACTCCCATGTACTGTGAAGTGTTGTGTACTCCCATGTACTGTGAAGTGTTGTGTACTCCCACGTACTGGGAAGTGTTGTGTACTCCCATGTACTGTGAAGTGCTGTGTACTCCCACGAACTGTGAAGTGTTGTGTATTCCCATGAACTGTGAAGTGTTGTGTACTCCCATGTACTGTGAAGTGATGTGTACTCCCATGTATTGTGAAGTGATGTGTACTCCCATGTACTGTGAAGTGATGTGCACTCCCATGTACTGTGAAAGGATGTGTACTCCCATGTACTGTGAAGTGCTATGTACTCCCATGAACTGTGAAGTGATGCGTACTCCCATGTACTGTGAAGTGTTGTGTACTCCCATGTACTGTGAAGAGCTGTGTACTCCCATGTACTTTGAAGTGATGTGTACTCCCATGTACTGTGAAGTGATATGTACTCCCATGTACTGTGAAGTGTTGTATACTCCCATGTACTGTGAAGTGCAATGTACTCCCATTTACTGTGAAGTGCTGTGTACTCCCATGTACTGTGAAGTGAGGTGTACTCTCATATACTGTGAAAAATACTGTGTACTCCCATTTTACTGTGAAGTGCTGTTTTACTCCCATGTACTGTGAAGTGCTGTGTACTTTTTTTTTGTTTTACTGTGAAGTGATGTGTACTCTCATGTACTGTGAAGTGATGTGTACTCCCATGTACTGTGAAGTGATGTGTACTCTCATGTACTGTGAAGTGATGTGTACTCTCATATACTGTGAAGTGATGTGTACTCTCATGTACTGTGAAGTGATGTGTACTCCCATATACTGTGAAGTGCTGTGTACTCCCATGTACTCTGAAGTGCTGTGTACTTCCATGTACTGTGAAGTGCTGTGTACTCCAATGTACTGTGAAGTGATGTGTTCTCTCATGTACTGTGAAGTGATGTGTACTCTCATGTACTGTGAAGTGCTGTGTACTCCTTGTACTGTGAAGTGATGTGTACTCTCATGTACTGTGAAGTGATGTGTACTCCCATGTACTGTGAAGTGATGTGTACTCTCATGTACTGTGAAGTGATGTGTACTCCCATGTACTGTGAAGTGCTATGTACTCCCATGTACAGTGAAGTGGTGTGTACTCCCATGTACTGTGAAGTGCTGTGTACTCCCATGTATTGTGAAGTGCTGTGTACTCCCATGTACTGTGAAGTGCTGTGAACTCCCATGTACTGTGAAGTGCTGTGTACTCCAATGTACTGTGAAGTGATGTGTACTCTTATGTACTGTGAAGTGCTGTGTACTCCCATGTACTGTGAAGTGCTGTGTTCTCCCATGTACTGTGAACTGTTGTGTACTCCCACGTACTGTGAAGTGCTGTGTACTCCCACATACTGTGAAGTGCTGTGTACTCTCACGTACTGTGGAGTGCTGTGTTCTCCTACGTACTGTGAAGTGCTGTGTACTCGCACGTACTGTGAAGGGCTGTATACTCCCGTGTACTGTGAAGTGCTGTGTACTCCCATGTACTGTGAAGTGCTGTGTACTCCCATGTACTGTGAAGTGGTGTGTACTCCCATGTATTGTGAAGTGCTGTGTACTCTCATGTATTGTGAAGTGCTGTGTACTCCCATGTACTGTGAAGTGCTGTGTACTCACATGTACTGTGAAGTGATGTGTACTCCCATGTACTGTGATGTGCTGTGTACTCCCATGTACTGTGAAGTGATGTGTACTCTCATGTACTGTGAAGTGCTGTGTACTCTCATGTACTGTGAAGTGCTGTGTACTCCCATGTACTGTGAGGTGATGTGTACTCTCATGTACTGTGAAGAGGTGTGTACTCCCATGTACTGTGAAGTGCTGTGTACTCCCATGTACTGTGAAGTGGTCTGTACTCCCATGTACTGTGAAGTGCTATGTACTCCCATGTATTGTGAAGTGCTGTGTACTCCCATGTACTGTGAAGTACTGTGTACTCCCATGTACTGTGAAGTGCTGTGTACTCCCATGTACTGTGAAGTGATGTGTACTCTCATGTACTGTGAAGTGCTGTGTACAACCATGTACTGTGAAGTGCTGTGTACTCCCATGCACTGTGAAGTGCTGTGTACTCCCATGTACTGTGAAGTGCTGTGTACTCCCACGTACTGTGAAGTGATGTGTACTCCCACGTACTGTGAAGTGATGTGTACTCCCACTTACTGCGAAGTGCTGTGTACTCCCACGTACTGTGAAGTGCTGTGTACTCACACGTACTGTGAAGTGCTGTGTACTCCCACGTACTGTGAAGTGCTGTGTACTCCCATGTACTGTGAAGTGCTGTGTACTCCCACGTACTGTGAAGTGCTGTGTACTCATATGTACTGTGAAGTGATGTGTACTCCCACGTACTGTGAAGTGCTGTGTACTCCCATGTACTGTGAAGTGATGTGTACTCCCATGTACTGTGAAGTGATGTGTACTCCCATGTACTGTGAAGTGATTTGTACTCCCATGTACTGTGAAGTGATGTGTACTCCCATGTACTGTGAAGTGATGTGTACTCTCATGTGCTGTGAAGTGGTATGTACTCCCATGTACTGAGAAGGGATGTGTACTCCCATGTACTGTGAAGTGTTATGTACTCCATTGTACTGTGAAGTGCTGTGTACTTCCACGTACTGTGAAGTGATGTGTACTCCCACGTACTGTGAAGTGATGTGCACTCCCACGTACTGTGAAGTGCTGTGTACTCCCACGTACTGTGAAGTGTTGTGTACTCCCATGTACTGTGAAGTGTTGTGTACTCCCATGTACTGTGAAGTGTTGTGTACTCCCACGTACTGGGAAGTGTTGTGTACTCCCATGTACTGTGAAGTGCTGTGTACTCCCACGAACTGTGAAGTGTTGTGTATTCCCATGAACTGTGAAGTGTTGTGTACTCCCATGTACTGTGAAGTGATGTGTACTCCCATGTATTGTGAAGTGATGTGTACTCCCATGTACTGTGAAGTGATGTGCACTCCCATGTACTGTGAAAGGATGTGTACTCCCATGTACTGTGAAGTGCTATGTACTCCCATGAACTGTGAAGTGATGCGTACTCCCATGTACTGTGAAGTGTTGTGTACTCCCATGTACTGTGAAGAGCTGTGTACTCCCATGTACTTTGAAGTGATGTGTACTCCCATGTACTGTGAAGTGATATGTACTCCCATGTACTGTGAAGTGTTGTATACTCCCATGTACTATGAAGTGCAATGTACTCCCATTTACTGTGAAGTGCTGTGTACTCCCATGTACTGTGAAGTGAGGTGTACTCTCATATACTGTGAAGTACTGTGTACTCCCATGTACTGTGAAGTGCTGTGTACTCCCATGTACTGTGAAGTGCTGTGTACTTCCATGTACTGTGAAGTGATGTGTACTCTCATGTACTGTGAAGTGATGTGTACTCCCATGTACTGTGAAGTGATGTGTACTCTCATGTACTGTGAAGTGATGTGTACTCTCATATACTGTGAAGTGATGTGTACTCTCATGTACTGTGAAGTGATGTGTACTCCCATATACTGTGAAGTGCTGTGTACTCCCATGTACTCTGAAGTGCTGTGTACTTCCATGTACTGTGAAGTGCTGTGAACTCCAATGTACTGTGAAGTGATGTGTTCTCTCATGTACTGTGAAGTGATGTGTTCTCTCATGTACTGTGAAGTGCTGTGTACTCCTTGTACTGTGAAGTGATGTGTACTCTCATGTACTGTGAAGTGATGTGTACTCCCATGTACGTGAAGTGATGTGTACTCTCATGTACTGTGAAGTGATGTGTACTCCCATGTACTGTGAAGTGCTATGTACTCCCATGTACAGTGAAGTGGTCTGTACTCCCATGTACTGTGAAGTGCTGTGTACTCCCATGTATTGTGAAGTGCTGTGTACTCCCATGTACTGTGAAGTGCTGTGAACTCCCATGTACTGTGAAGTGCTGTGTACTCCAATGTACTGTGAAGTGATGTGTACTCTTATGTACTGTGAAGTGCTGTGTACTCCCATGTACTGTGAAGTGCTGTGTTCTCCCATGTACTGTGAACTGTTGTGTACTCCCACGTACTGTGAAGTGCTGTGTACTCCCACATACTGTGAAGTGCTGTGTACTCTCACGTACTGTGGAGTGCTGTGTTCTCCTACGTACTGTGAAGTGCTGTGTACTCGCACGTACTGTGAAGGGCTGTATACTCCCATGTACTGTGAAGTGCTGTGTACTCCCATGTACTGTGAAGTGCTGTGTACTCCCATGTACTGTGAAGTGGTGTGTTACTCCCAGATTGTGAAGGCTGTGTACTCCATGTAATTGTGAAGGTGCTGTGTACTCCCATGTACTGTGAAGTGCTGTGTACTCACATGTACTGTGAAGTGATGTGTACTCCCATGTACTGTGATGTGCTGTGTACTCCCATGTACTGTGAAGTGATGTGTACTCTCATGTACTGTGAAGTGCTGTGTACTCTCATGTACTGTGAAGTGCTGTGTACTCCCATGTACTGTGAGGTGATGTGTACTCTCATGTACTGTGAAGAGGTGTGTACTCCCATGTACTGTGAAGTGCTGTGTACTCCCATGTACTGTGAAGTGGTCTGTACTCCCATGTACTGTGAAGTGCTATGTACTCCCATGTATTGTGAAGTGCTGTGTACTCCCATGTACTGTGAAGTACTGTGTACTCCCATGTACTGTGAAGTGCTGTGTACTCCCATGTACTGTGAAGTGATGTGTACTCTCATGTACTGTGAAGTGCTGTGTTCAACCATGTACCGTGAAGTGCTGTGTACTCCCATGCACTGTGAAGTGCTGTGTACTCCCATGTACTGTGAAGTGCTGTGTACTCCCACGTACTGTGAAGTGATGTGTACTCCCACGTACTGTGAAGTGATGTGTACTCCCACTTACTGCGAAGTGCTGTGTACTCCCACGTACTGTGAAGTGCTGTGTACTCCCACGTACTGTGAAGTGCTGTGTACTCCCACGTACTGTGAAGTGCTGTGTACTCCATGTACTTTTGAAGTGCTGTGTACTCCCACGTACTGTGAAGTGCCCGTGTACTCATATGTACTGTGAAGTGATGTGTACTCCCACGTACTGTGAAGTGCTGTGTACTCCCATGTACTGTGAAGTGATGTGTACTCCCATGTACTGTGAAGTGATGTGTACTCCCATGTACTGTGAAGTGATTTGTACTCCCATGTACTGTGAAGTGATGTGTACTCCCATGTACTGTGAAGTGATGTGTACTCTCATGTGCTGTGAAGTGGTATGTACTCCCATGTACTGAGAAGGGATGTGTACTCCCATGTACTGTGAAGTGTTGTGTACTCCATGTACTGTGAAGTGATGTGTACTCTCATGTACTGTGAAGTGGTCTATACTCCATGTACTGTGAAGTGATGTGTACTCTCATGTACTGTGAAGTGATGTGTACTCTCATGTACTGTGAAGTGCTGTGTACTCCCACGTACTGTGAAGTGCTGTGTACTCCCGTGTACTGTGAAGTGATGTGTACTCCCACGTACTGTGAAGTGCTGGGTATTCCCATGTACTGCGAAGTGATGTGTACTCCCATGTACTGTGAAGTGATGTGTACTCCCATGTACTGTGAAGTGATGTGCACTCCCATGTACTGTGAAATGATGTGTACTCCCATGTACTGTGAAGTGCTGTGTACTCCCACGTACTGTGAAGTGCTGTGTACTCCCATGTACTGTGAAGTGATGTGTACTCCCACGTACTGTGAAGTGCTGTGTACTCCCACGTACTGTGAAGTGCTGTGTACTCCCACGTACTGTGAAGTGCTGTGTACTCCCATGTACTGTGAAGTGCTGTGTACTCCCACGTACTGTGAAGTGCTGTGTACTCATATGTACTGTGAAGTGATGTGTACTCCCACGTACTGTGAAGTGCTGTGTACTCCCATGTACTGTGAAGTGATGTGTACTCCCATGTACTGTGAAGTGATGTGTACTCCCATGTACTGTGAAGTGATTTGTACTCCCATGTACTGTGAAGTGATGTGTACTCCCATGTACTGTGAAGTGATGTGTACTCTCATGTGCTGTGAAGTGGTATGTACTCCCATGTACTGAGAAGGGATGTGTACTCCCATGTACTGTGAAGTGTTGTGTACCTCCATTACGTGAAGTGATGTGTACTCTCATGTCTGTGAAGTGGTCCCATACTCCATGTACTGTGAAGTGATGTGTACTCTCATGTACTGTGAAGTGATGTGTACTCTCATGTACTGTGAAGTGCTGTGTACTCCCACGTACTGTGAAGTGCTGTGTACTCCCGTGTACTGTGAAGTGATGTGTACTCCCACGTACTGTGAAGTGCTGGGGATTCCCCTGTACTGCGAAGGATGTGTACTCCCATGTACTGTGAAGTGATGTGTACTCCCCTGTACTGTGAATGATGTGCACTCCCAGTACTGTGAAATGATGTGTACTCCCATGTACTGTGAAGTGCTGTGTACTCCCACGTACTGTGAAGTGCTGTGTACTCCCATGTACTGTGAAGTGATGTGTACTCCCACGTACTGTGAAGTGCTGTGTACTCCCACGTACTGTGAAGTGCTGTGTATTCCCACGTACTGTGAAGTGCTGTGTACTCCCATGTACTGTGAAGTGCTGTGTACTCCCACGTACTGTGAAGTGCTGTGTACTCATATGTACTGTGAAGTGATGTGTACTCCCACGTACTGTGAAGTGCTGTGTACTCCCATGTACTGTGAAGTGATGTGTACTCCCATGTACTGTGAAGTGATGTGTACTCCCATGTAACTTTGGAAGTGATGTTGTACTCCCATGTACTGTGAAGTGATGTGTACTCCCATGTACTGTGAAGTGATGTGTACTCTCATGTGCTGTGAAGTGGTATGTACTCCCATGTACTGAGAAGGGATGTGTACTCCCATGTACTGTGAAGTGTTGTGTACTCCATGTACTGTGAAGTGATGTGTACTCTCATGTACTGTGAAGTGGTCTATACTCCATGTACTGTGAAGTGATGTGTACTCTCATGTACTGTGAAGTGATGTGTACTCCCATGTACTGTGAAGTGATGTGTACTCTCATGTACTGTGAAGTGAGGTGTACTCTCATGTACTGTGAAGTGCTGTGTACTCCCATGTACTGTGAAGTGATGTATACTCTCATGTACTGTGAAGTGGTGTGTACTCCCATGTACTGTGAAGTGCTGTTTACTCCCATGTATTGTGAAGTGATGTGTACTCTCATGTACTGTGAAGTGGTGTGTACTCCCATGTACTGTGAAGTGCTGTTTACTCCCATGTATTGTGAAGTGCTGTGTACTCCCATGTACTGTGAAGTGCTGTGTACTTCCATGTACTGTGAAGTGCTGTGTACTCTCATGTACTGTGAAGTGCTGTGTACTCTCATGTACTGTGGAGTGATGTGTACTCTCATGTACTGTGAAGTGATGTGTACTCTCATGTACTGTGAAGTGCTGTGTACTCCCACGTACTGTGAAGTGCTGTGTACTCCCGTGTACTGTGAAGTGATGTGTACTCCCACGTACTGTGAAGTGCTGGGTATTCCCATGTACTGCGAAGTGATGTGTACTCCCATGTACTGTGAAGTGATGTGTACTCCCATGTACTGTGAAGTGATGTGCACTCCCATGTACTGTGAAATGATGTGTACTCCCATGTACTGTGAAGTGCTGTGTACTCCCACGTACTGTGAAGTGCTGTGTACTCCCATGTACTGTGAAGTGATGTGTACTCCCAAGTACTGTGAAGTGCTGTGTACTCCCATGTACTGTGATGTGTACTCCCATGTACTGTGAATTGATGTGTACTCCCATGTACTGTGAAGTGATGTGTACTCTACGTACTGTGAAGTGCTGTGTACTCAAACATACTGTGAAGTGCTGTGTACTCCCACGTACTGTGAAGTGCTGTGTTCTCCCACGTACTGTGAAGGGCTGTATGCTCCCCGTACTGTGAAGTGTTGTGTACTCCCACGTACTGTGAAGTGTTGTGTACTCCCACGTACTTCAGTGAAGTGCTGTGTACTCCTATGTACTGTGAAGGCCCTTGTATATCAGTGAAGTGCTGTGTACTCCCATGTACTGTGAAGTGATGTGTACTCCCATGTACTGTGAAGTGATGTATACTCTCATGTACTCTGAAGTGGTGTGTACTCCCACGTACTGTGAAGTGTTGTGTACTCCCACGTACTGGGAATTGTTGTGTACTCCCATGTACTGTGAAGTGCTGTGTACTCCCACGTACTGTGAAGTGTTGTGTACTCCCATGTACTGTGAAGTGTTGTGTACTCCCATGTACTGTGAAGTGATGTGTTCTCCAATGTACTGTGAAGTGATGTGTACTCCCATGTACTGTGAAGTGATGTGCACTCCCATGTACTGTGAAATGATGTGTACTCCCATGTACTGTGAAGTGCTATGTACTCCCATGTACTGTGAAGTGTTGTGTACTCCCATGTACTGTGAAGAGCTGTGTACTCCCATGTACTTTGAAGTGATGTGTACTCCCATGTACTGTGAAGTGATGTGTACTCCCATGTACTGTGAAGTGTTGTATACTCCCATGTACTGTGAAGTGCTATGTACTCCCATGTACTGTGAATTGCTGTGTACTCCCATGTACTGTGAAGTGAGGTGTACTCTCATGTACTGTGAAGTACTGTGTACTCCCATGTACTGTGAAGTGCTGTGTACTCCCATGTACTGTGAAGTGCTGTGTACTCCCATGTACTGTGAAGTGATGTGTACTCTCATGTACTGTGAAGTGATGTGTACTCCCATGTACTGTGAAGTGCTATGTACTCCCATGTACTGTGAAGTGTTGTGTACTCCCATGTACTGTGAAGAGCTGTGTACTCCCATGTACTTTGAAGTGATGTGTACTCCCATGTACTGTGAAGTGATGTGTACTCCCATGTACTGTGAAGTGTTGTATACTCCCATGTACTGTGAAGTGCTATGTACTCCCATGTACTGTGAAGTGCTGTGTACTCCCATGTACTGTGAAGTGAGGTGTACTCTCATGTACTGTGAAGTACTGTGTACTCCCATGTACTGTGAAGTGCTGTGTACTCCCATGTACTGTGAAGTGCTGTGTACTCCCATGTACTGTGAAGTGATGTGTACTCTCATGTACTGTGAAGTGATGTGTACTCCCATGTACTGTGAAGTGATGTGTACTCTCATGTACTGTGAAGTGATGTGTACTCTCATGTACTGTGAAGTGATGTGTACTCTCATATACAGTGAAGTGATGTGTACTCCCATATACTGTGAAGTGCTGTGTACTCCCATGCACTCTGAAGTGCTGTGTACTCCCATGTACTGTGAAGTGCTGTGTACTCCAATGTACTGTGAAGTGATGTGTACTCTCATGTACTGTGAAGTGATGTGTACTCTCATGTACTGTGAAGTGCTGTGTACTCCATGTACTGTGAAGTGATGTGTACTCTCATGTACTGTGAAGTGATGTGTACTCCTATGTATTGTGAAGTGATGTGTACTCTCATGTACTGTGAAGTGATGTGTACTCCCATGTACACTGAAGTGCTATGTACTCCTATGTACAGTGAGGTGGTGTGTACTCCCATGTACTGTGAAGTACTGTGTACTCTCATGTACTGTGGTCAGTCGTCAGTACTCAGTGGTCAGTCGTCACGTGAGGTCACAGACCCTGAGCTGCCTTGGGGATTAGTGTGGACGGTTACAAAGCATGGCTTGCTTCTGCAGTGTTTTAAAAATTGAGGTTGGAGAGTTGAAGGAGGAGGTCTTGCTTCTCCAGGAGGAGATTAGGAGGCCGAAGGTCCACCTCAATGGGTCTGGGAGAGAGTGTGAGGGGCTGGAGTTGGGGGGAATTGGGGCTTCTAGCTGCGGGGTGCGTCTTCTCTCGCGTGGGGAGCTTAGTTGGGGAAAGGCAAAAACGGCTACCAGCATAGGTGCAGCCCAGCACCTGCTCAATGGCGAGTAGTTCACAGTAAGGGAAGGCCATCAGAGAAAGGGAAAGTTAAATGAAATCGGGGTGAAATCGCTTCTCTGTTCTTCGGGGTGAATGTACTTCATTGCCAGTGAAGGTAAAGGTACTACGCCCCTGCTAATGGAGTAACGCATTCTTGGGGGTTGGGACTCCAGGAAAGATACATTGACCGTGCTTTTTTAATGGGAATAAAAAGAAGATAGAGTGTGCTTCCCTGGAGCTGGTGGGGGGGGACATTGTAAACAGGCTGGAAATTCTGTCGGGTAATGGGAGCAAGCCCTTTATCTGTCTCAGTCGGTGGAAATGATTTTGGGAAGGAGGAGAGAAACTGCTAGATAAGAAGGGTCACTATAAAATTTCATTAATCAAAGGGGAGGGATCCCAACATATGTACATTTTCCCTAGAAGGGAGTGGGAAAAGAAGTTGTCTAGGGAAAATTGGGTGTAAATTGCTGGCTGACAATACGCAAGAACTTGCAATCCCATTCTTTGACAACGGAACAATTTTTATGGAAAACATGATATGTATGAAAGGGGATGGGTACATCCTCTGGGCGGGGTGGGACACTTTTCAGACTCGATTGAGAAGGCCATTGGTGAAATGCCCATGATTTTAAACTGATGGGAAATAAGGTAGGGTGGTGTGGGGAAAAAAGCAGGTTTTCAACACTTGGGTTGGAACTAAATGTTAAAAAGGGATTCAGCATGAAGTTTTAAAAAAAAGACAAAGATCGGGCAGCAAAAAAAGGGGGACAGCAAGGGGAGCAAGGGGCAGCTCCCCTTTAAGGGTTTCATCTAATACAGGTGTTTAAAAATAAGATGATGACTAAGATTAATTGCAATGCAGGGGACATAGATATTATGCTATAACAGAGACCCTGGGTCAATTTTAAAGATAAGAATCCCTCTAATGTCACATACAACTATAAATTTTTTCCACACGACGGGGCAACAGGAAAAGGGGGTGGAGTACGATGTATGTCAGAGACAATTTAAATTGTTTGTTGACAAGAAAAAATTTTGAAGCGTCAGCCCCGAAACTGTTTGTTACAGCTTCTCTGGGCCGAGAAAACTAATAAACTAATTTTTGGTGGGTGATTTACAGGCCCCAAATCTTGATAGGGAGTGCAGTAAACGTCTATGGGACGAAATTCGTACATCTACATAACGAAAATGTTGTGCTAAAGGAGATTTCAACTATCGACAATTAGACAGAGCCATTTGACATAATTTTAGAGTCAGGTGACCTTTCTTGATACGAATCCAGATTGTTTTTTAAAACAGTTGTGACAGAGGCCAACTAGGGGAAATAACCTCCTTGACTTGGTTCTTGCCATAGGAAACCTAATAATAATCTTGAGGTTAAAGATGAGCTTGGGGAAAGTGATCACAAATCACTCATTTTCATATATCATGGAATTCCCCTAATAATGCAATCAAGTCTCCGTCCGCTGATTTTTCGCTGGCTGATTTCATAGGACAGAAAAAAATTTTAATTAATACTTTAGGTGGCTGAACTGGATGACCTGACTAAGGGTCTGGTAGTGGTGATGGTTGCCGATATGATGCTTCCAGGCACAGTTTCTACTGCACAGTCAAAATAGTTCCAAATAGGGAAATCAGATCAAACTAAAAATGATCCTAACTGATGAACAAGATAAGAATAAAATATCTATTGGTCAAAAGAGAGCATATATAAGCAAATAAAAGAGGATAGGGGCAATTGAGAAATCGATATATTCAGTTAAAAAGAGAAATAAAAAAGGGAATAGACAAGCAAAGGGTGGGAAGGGGGAAAAAAGAGATTTATAGTAAAGGATGCAAGAGACTCGAAGACTAACCCAAAGGATTCTTTTTCAGGTATACAGAAGTAAGATCAGGGACAAGATAGGCCCCACTCAAAAGTATCTCGGGTCAGCTCACCGACAGTGTAAGGAAATGTTTGTAGAATTTCTAATCACATACTTCCTCTCAGTTTTTACACAGAGGATACTCAGCGATATTCCAGTAAGTGATAATTTGGTAGAACACAAAGACGAAAATAAACTGTGTACTATTAGGGTCACAATGACATGGTCCTTAGCAATTAGATAAATTAAACCTAACAAATCCCCAGGCCCTGAAGAACTGTATGCAAGGTACTAAAGGAATGTAAAAAGGAGGTCTTAGCACACTTTGGCTAATCTTTCAACATTCACTACAAACTGGCATGTGTCCAATAAGTGGAAAATGGCAAATGTGATACCTATTTTCAAAACCAGTGACAGGTCCTTAGCTTCGAACTATAGACCAATAAGCTAACCTCCATAGTGGTAAATTTATGGAACAATAAATGCCGAGGCAGTTCGTACCACCTTGAAAAGCATAAAGTTCAATCACGAATCTCAGGCAAGGTTTTAACAAAGGGGCGTTCTGCCTTACAATTTATTGAACTTTTCACTAAGGTATTTGAGGAGGTAGTCATGGTAATAGAATATGATATTGTGTATATGGACTTCAGTAAGGCTTGGGGGGGGGGGGGGTTATGTCCCACATCAGAGACTATTGAGGAAAATTAAAGCAGCATGGAATAGGAGAGAAATTTTATCCTGATTAGAGGCATGGTTGACAAATGGCAGCAGAGAGTTTTGCATAAATGGGGAGAAATCAGAGTGGGGGAAGTGTCACGAGCGGTGTTCCACAGGGTCAGTGTTGGGCCCCCTGCTTTCACAATCTACATAACGACATAGATGAGGGCAAAAAGAGCTGACATCGCAAGTTTGCCGATGACAACAAATAGGCCGTCGAATTCTTCTGACTAGGACATTCGATCACTTCCAGAAATTTGAATAGAACTGATGCAGTGGTCGGAGAAGTGGCAGATGCAGTTTTAATATAGACAAATGCAAAGTGCTAATTTTGGACATGACATAACCATGCCACATATACACTAATAATTGTAGATCTTAATATTATACGATTGGCGAAAAAATTTAGGAGTTCTGGTAGCAGTAATCTGAAACCAAACAACAGTGCATAAGGTGTTCGCAAATAAGCTAATAGAATCCTTGGCTTCATATCAAGAAGCAAAATAATAGGAGACCACAGGGTTGTTCTTCACTCTATACATCCTTGGTTAGGCCCTCATTTAGATTAGCTGCCACAGTTTTGGTCACCTTATTACAGAATGGATTAATTCTCTGGAAAATGTAGCAAAGGAGGATGACAAATAGATCCCATGTATCGAGAAAACCTTCCCTATGAGGATAGACTAAGGGCCCTGAAATCTGCACTCTCATAGAAAGACGTAGAATTAGGGGGGTATATGAGTGAGGTGTATAGAATGGAAACAGGAATAAATAAAGGGGATGTAAATAGTGGTGCTTAAAATAATCTAGCCTAGACAGGACACGCAGCCATGGTTTTAAGTTGGCAAAATCAGATTCAGGAAGGATAAAGAAAGTACTGTTTGGTAAAAATTTTGTGTAATGTGGAACAAACTCCCAATTACCGTTATAGAGGCCAGAACGTTTGTGTAGCTCTTTTAAAAATAGGTTGATAAATACATGAGTGGATGTGGGGTGGGTGTGAGTTGCCTGATAGCTTGTGCAACCAGGTCGGTTGCCGTGTTCCTCCCTTAAAGTCAATGTGACCTGACCTGACTAGGTTGGTGCATTAGGCTTATGCCGGTAGGAACTTGGACCTGCCTCGCAGGCCAGTAAGCCTTCTGCAGTTTCCTTCGTTCTTATGTTCTTATGTCTCTTAAGTGCTGCGGGGGGGGGGGGGGGGGGGGGGGGGGGGGGGGGGGGGGGGGGGGGGGGGTGGGGGGGGGGGGGGGGGGGGGGGGGGGGGGGGGGGGGGGGGGTGAACTCCCATGTACTGGAAGTGCTGTTGTACTCCAATGACTGTGAAGTGATGTGTACTCTCATGTACTGCGAAGTTGCTGTGAACTCCCATGTACTGTGGAAGTGCTGAGTTCTCCAGTACTTGTGAACCTGTTGTGTACACCCACTACTGTGAAGTGCTGTTTACTCCCACATACTTCTGTGAATTGCTGTGTACTCTCGCGTACCTGTAGTGCTTTTTTTCTCCCACGTACTGTGAAGTTCTTGTAATCGCAAGTACCGTGGCAGGGCTTTATACTCCCAGTACTGGTGAAGGCTGGTACATCCCACGTACTGTGAAGTGTTGTGTACTCCCACGTACTTCAGTGAAGTGCTGTGAACTCCCATGTACTGTGAAGTCCTGTGTACTCTCATGTACTGTGAAGTGGTGTGTACTCCCATATACTGTGAAGTGGTGTGTACTCCCATGTATTGTGAAGTGCTGTGTACTCCCATGTACTGTGAAGTGTTGTGTACTCACATGTACTGTGAAAAATGATGTGTTACTCCATGTACTGTGAAGTTCTGTGTACTCCCATGTACTGTGAAGTGATGTGTACTCTCATGTACTGTGAAGTGCTGTGTACTCTCATGTACTGTGAAGTGCTGTGTACTCCCATTACTGTGAAGGAGATGTGTACACTCATGTACTGTGAAGAGGTTTGAACTCCAATGTACTGTGAGTGCTTGAGTACTCCCATGTACTGTGACGTGGTGTGTACTCCCATGTACTGTGAAGTGCTATGTACTCCCATGTATTGTGAAGTTTGTGTACCCCATGTACTGTGAAGTGTTGTGGTACTCTCCCATGTACTGTGAAGCGCTGTGTACTCCCATTAACTGTGGAGATATGTGTACTCCCATGTAACTGTGAAGTGCTGTGTACTCCCATGTACAGTGAAGTTTTGGTACTCCCATGTACTGTGAAGTGCTGTTTTACTTCCCATGTACTGTGAAGTGTATGTAACTCCCATGTAATGTGAAGTGCTGTGAACTCCCTCCCAACTACTGTGAAGTGATGGTATACCCACGTACTGTGAAAGTGATGTGCACTCCCAAGTACTGTGAAGTGCTGTGTACTCACACCGTACTGTGAAGTGTTGTGTATTCCCATGTACTGTGAAGTGTTTTGTGTACTCCCAGTACTGGTAAGGATTGGTACTCCCACGTACTGGGAGTGTATTGTGTACTCCCAGTGTACTGTGAAGTGCTGTGTAATCCCACTTTTGTGAAGTGTTTGTGTACTCCCATGTACTGTGAAAGTTTTGTGTATCTCCCATGTACAGTGAAGTGAATGTGTACTCCCCCATGTACTGTGAAGTATGTGTACTCCCATTACTGTAAGTGATGTGACACTTCCCGTGTCTTTGAAATGATGTGTAACTCCATGTACTGTGAAGTGCTATGTACGCCCATGTAAGTGAGTGATGTCGTACACCATGGTCTGTGAAGTGTTATGTACTCCCATGTACTGTGAAGAGCTGGTGTACTCATGTACTTTAAGTATGTGTAACCGCCATGTACTGTGAAGTGATGTGTACTCCCATGACTGTTGAAAGTGTTGTAATCACTCCCATGTACTGTGAATGCTAATGTACTCCCATGTAACTGTGAAGTCTGTGTACTCCCAGGTACTGTGAATGGTGTGGTACTCCCATGTACTGTGAATGCAATGTACCCCATGTATTGGGAAGATCTGTGTACACCCCAGTACAGTGAAGTACTGTGAACACCCATGTACTGTGAAGTTAGCTGTTTACTCCCATGTACTGTGAAGTGTTGTTTACATCACACGTTCTGTGAATGTGTGTACTTCCCCATGTACTGTGAAGTGTTGTGTACTCCACATTACTGAGAAGTGTATTGTACTCCCAAGTACTGTGAAGAGCTGAGTACTCACCATGTACTGTAAGTGTTGTGTTACTCCCACGTACTGTGAAGTGTTGGTGTAACCCCATGTATGATAAGATGCTGAGTACTTACTCCCACGTACTGTGAAGTGTGTGTAACTCCCATGTACAGTAAGTGTTTTGTACTCCATGAACTGAGAAGTGCAGTGTACTCCCATTACTTAATGTATGTTACTCCCATGTACGTGAAGTGCTGTGTACTTCCCCTTAACTGTGAAGTGTTGAGTATGCACCCATGCACTGTGAAGCGTTGTATACTCCACTACAGTGAAGTGTGTTACTCCCATTTACTGTGAAGTGTTGTGTACTCCCATGAACTTGAAGTGTTGTGTACTCCACGTACGTGAAGTTTTTGGTGTACTCCCATGTACTGTGAAGTGCTGGGTACTCCACGTACTGGTGAAGTGTTATGTACTCCCATGTCTGTGAAGTGTTGTGTACTCCATGTATCTGTGAAACGCTGTTATCTCACCATTGTACTGTGATGTGTTGTGCTACACCCATGTACTGTGAAGTGCTGTTTACTCTCCATGTACTGTGAAGTGTTGTGTTACTCCAATGTACTGTGAAGCTGCTGTGTACTCCCATGTAATGTTGAAGGTTGTGTACTCCTCCCATGTAACTGTGAGAGTAGTGTACTCACCATGTAATGTGAAGTGTTATGTACACCATTGTACTGTAGAAGTGCTGTGAACTCCCACGTACTGAGAAGTGTTGAGTATCTTCCCATGTACTGTGAAGTGTTGTGTACTCCCATGTACTGTGAATGTTGAGTACTCCCACTACTGGGAAGTGTTGTGTACTCCCATGTACTGTGAAGTGCTGTGTACTCCACGAACTGTGAAGTGTTGTGTATTCCCATTGAACTTGAAGTGTTGTGTACTCCCATGTACTGTGAATGATGGTACTCCCATGTATTGTGAAGTGAGTGTACTCCATGTACTATGAAGTGATGGTGCACTCCCCATGTACTGTGAAAGGATGTTTACTCCCATGTACTGTGAAGTGCTATGTACTGCCCATGAACTGTGAAGTGATGCGTACTTAACCCTTGTACTGTGAAGTGTTTGTTTACTCCCCATGTACTGTGAAAGCTGTGTACAGCCCATGTACTTTGAAGAGATGTGTACCCCCATGTCCTGTGAAGTGATTTGAACTCCCCATGTATCTGTGAAGTGTTGTTATACTCCCATGTAACCTGTGAAGTGCAATGTACTCCCATTTAACTGTGGAATTGCAGTGGTAACTCCCATGTACTGTGAAGTGAGTGTACTCTCATATACTGTGAATACTCTGTGGGTACTCACCCATGGTACTGTGAAGTTGCTTGGGCTGTGTACTTCCCCATGTACTGTGAAGTGCTGTTACTCCCAAGTACTGTAAGAGAGTGTACTCACATGTACTGAGAAGTGAAGTGACTCCCATGTACTGTGAGTGATGTGTACTCTCCATGTACTGTAAGCGATTGTGTACTCTTCATATTCTGTGAATGATGTTTACTCTCAATGAACTTGGTGAAGTGATTGTACTCCCCATATACTGTGAAGTGCTGTGTACACCCATGTACTCTGATTGCTGTGTACTCTCCATGTACTGTGAATTGCTGTGTACTCCAATGAACTGAGAAGTGATGTGTTCTCTTTGTACTGTGAAGTGATGTTACTCTTCATGTACTGTGAAGTGCTGTGTACTCCATGTACTGTGAAGTGAATGTGTACTCTCAGGTACTGGTGAAGTGAAGTGTTCTCCCATGTAACTTTGAAGTGATGTGTTACTCTCAAGTACTGTGAATGATGTGTACTCCCATGTACTGTGAGTGCTATGTACTCCCATGTACAGGAAATGGTGTGTACTCCCATGTACTGTGAAAGTGCTGTGTATACCATGTGATGTGAAGTGCTGTGAACTCTCCATTGTACAGTGAAGTGCTGTGTACTCCAATGTAACTGTGAAGTGATGTGTACTCTTTATGTACTGTGAGATTGCTGGTACTCCCAGTACTGTGAAGTTGCTGTGTTCACCCATGTACTGTAACTGTTGTGTACTCCCACGTACTGGATGTGCTGTGTACTCCACATACTGTGAAGTGCTGTGTACTCTCCACGTATCTGTGGAGTGCTGTGTTTCTCCTACTTACTGTGAAGTGCTGTGTACTCACGCACGTACTGTTAAGGGCTGTATACTCCTCATGTCCTGTGAAAGTGCAGGTGTACTCCCATGTACAGTGAAGTGGTGTGTACTCCCATGTACTGTGAATGGTGTGTAACTCCATGTATTGTGAAGTGCTGGTGTAACTCTCAATGTATTGTGAAGTGCGTTTACTCCCATGTACCTGTGAATGCTGTGTACTCCACATGTACTTGTTAAGTGGATGTGTACAACTCCCAATTACAGTGAAGTGCTGAGGTACTCATGTACTGTGAAGTGATGTGTACTCTCATGTACTGTGAAGTGCTGTGGTACTCTCATGTACTCTGTGAAGTGCTGTGTACTCCATGTACTGTGAGGTGCTGTGTAACTCTCATGAATTGTTAAAGAGGTGTTACTCCCATGTACTGTGAAGACTTTGTACTCCCATGTACAGTGAAGTGGTCCAGTACACCCATGTACTGTGATGTGCTATGTACTCCCATGTATTGTGAAGTGGCTGTGTACTCCCATGTACGTGAAAGTACTGTGGACTCCCATGTACATGTGAGAGTGCTGTGTACTCCTGTACTGTAATGAATTGTACACTCATGTACCTGTGAAGTGCTGTGTACAACCTGTACTGCGTGAAGTGCTGTTTACTCCCATGCACATGGAAGAGCTTGTGTACTCCCATGTTACTGTGAAAGCGCGTGAACTCCACGTACTGTGAAGTGATGTGTACTCCCACGTACTGTGAAGTGATGTGTAAATCCCACTTACTGCAAGTGCTGTGTACACCCACGTACTGTGAAGTGCTGTGTACTCCCACGTACTGTGAAGTGCTGTGTACTCCCATTACTGTGAAGTGAGCTTGTGTACTTTCCCACGTACTGTTAAATGCTGTGTACTCATTATGTAGCTTTGAAGTGATGGTGTACTCCACGTACTGTGAAGTGCTTTGTACTCCGCAGGTACTGTGAAGTGATGGTACTCCATGTACTGTGAAGTGATGTGTACTCCCATGTACTGTGAAGTTGTGTACTCCCATGTACTGTGAAGTGAGTTTGTACTCCCATGTACTGTGAAGTGATGTGTACTCTCATGTGCTGTGAAGTGGTATTACTCCCCCATGTACTGAGAAGGGATGTGTACTCCCATGTACTGTGAAGTGTGTTGTACTCCATGTACTTGAAGTGATGTTTGACTCCTCATGGTACTGTGAAGTGGTCTAAACTCCACGTACTGTGAGTGATTTGACTCTCATGTACTGTAAGTGATGTTACTCCCATGTTACTGTGAAGTGAAATGTACTCTCTCATGTACTGTGAAGTGAGTGAACTCTCATGTACATGTGAAGTGCTGTGTACTCCCATGTACTGTGAAGTGATGTATACTCTCATGTACTGTGAAGTGGTGTGTACTCCCATGTACTGTGAAGTGCTGTTTACTCCCATGTATTGTGTAGTGATGTGTACTCCCATGTACTGTGAAGTGGTGTGTACTCCCATGTACTGTGAAGAAGTGCTGTTTTACTCCCCAGTATTGTGAAGTGCGTGTACCTCCCCATGTTACTGTAAGTGCTGTGTACTTCCATGTACTGTGAAGTTTGCTGATGTATCTCATGTACTGTGGAAGTGCTGTGTACTCTCATGTACTGTGAGTGATGTGAACTCCTCATGTACTGGAAGTGATGGTAACTCTTCATGTACTGTGAAAGTGCTGTGTACACCCTACGAACTGTGAAGTGCGTGTACTCCCGTGTACTGTGAATAGATGTGTACTCCCACGTACTGTGAAGTGCTGGGTATACCCATGTACTGCGAAGGATTGTTTACTCCCATGTACTGTGAAGTGATGTTGTACTCCCATGAACTGGAAGTGATGTGCACTTCCCATGACGTGAAATGATGTGTACTCCCTGTACAGTGAAGTGCTGTGTACTCCCAAGTACTGTGAAGTGCTGTGTACTTCTACCCATGTACTGTGAAGTGATGTGTACTTCCCACGACAGTGAAAGTGCTTGTACTCTCCCACGTACTGTGAAGTGCTGTGTACTCCCACGTACTGTGAAAGTGCTGTGTAGCTCCCATGCCTGATAGTTCTGTGTACTCTCCCACTACTGTTGAGGTGCTGTGTACTCATATGACTGTGAAGTGATGGTGTACTCCACGTTCTGTGGAAGTGCTGTGTAATCCCATTACTGTGAAGTGATGTGTACATCCCATGTACTGTGAAGTGATGTGTACTCCCAATGTACTGTGAAGTGATGTGTACTCCCTTGTACTGTGAAGTGATGTGTATTCCCCATGTACTGTGAGTGCTGGTATTCCCATGTACAGCGAAACGTATTGTACTCCTCCCATGTAAAAAAAAAAACCGCTGTGGGTGAGTGATGTGTACTCCCATGTACTGTGAAGTGATGTGCACTCCCAGTACTGTGAAATGATGTGTACTCCCATGTACTGTGAACTGCTGTGTACTCCCACACTGTGAGTGCTGTGTTAACTCCCATGTACTGTTAAGTGATGTTTACTCCCACATACTGTGAAGTGCTGTGTACTCCCATGTACTGTGATGTGTACTCCCAAGACTGTGAATTGATGTGTACTCCATGTACTGTGAAGTGATGTGTACTCTACGTACGTTAAGTGCTGTGTACTCCCACATACTGTGAAGTGCTGTGTACTCCCACGTACTGAGGAGTGCTGGTGTTCCTCCCACGTACTGGTGAGGGCTTGTATGCTCCCACGTACTGTGAGTGTTGTGTAGCTGTACTCCCACGTACTGTGAAGTGTTGTTGTACTCCCACGACTTCATGAAGTGGCTGTGTACTCCTATGTACGTGTGAAGGCACTGTTGTATATCAGTGAAGTGCTGTGAACCCCATGTACTTGTGGAAGTGATGTGGTACTCCCATGTACTGGAAGTGATGTATACTATCATGTACTCTGAAGTGGTGTGTCCTCCCACGTACTGTGAAGTGTGTGTACTCCCACGTACTGGTAAGTTTGTGTAACTCGCCATTACTGTGAAGTGCTGTGTACTCCCTCACGTACTGTGAAGCGTTTTTGTACCCCATGTACTGTGAAGTGTAGTGTACTCCATGTACTGTGAAGAGATGTGTTCCCAATGTACTGTGAAGTGATGTGTTACTCCCCATTTACTGTGAATGATGTGCACTCCCAGTACTAGTGAAATGATGGTACTCCCATGTACTGTTAAGTGCTAGTACTCCCATGTACTGTGAATGTTGTGTACTCCATGTACTGTGAAGAGCTGTGTACTCCCATTGACTTTGAAGTGATGTGTACTCCCATGTACTGTGAAGTGATGTGTAACTCCATGTTCTGTGAAGTGTTGTATACTCCCATGTACTGTGAAGTGCTATGACTCCCATGTACTGTGAAGTGTGCTGTGTACTCCCCCATTAACCCTGGAAGTGAGATGTACTCTCATGTACTGTCAGTACTGTGTACTCCCGTGACTGAGAGTGCTGTGTACTCCCAGGTACTGTGAAGTGCTGTGGTACTGTCCCATGTACTGTGAAGTGATGTGTACTCTCATGTACTGTGAAGTGATGTGTACTCCCATGTACTGTGGGTAGTGATGTGTACTCTCATGTACTGTGACTTGATGTGTACTCCTCATGTACTGTGAAGAGAGTGTACTCTCATATCCGAGTGGAAGTGATGTGTACTCCAATATACTGGAAGTGCAGTGTACTCCTTGCACTCTGAAGTGCAGTGTCTCCCATGTTCTGTGAAGTGCTGTGTAACTCCAATGTACTGTGAATGATGGTACTCTCATGACTGTGAAGTGATGTGTACTCTCATGTACTGTGACGTGCTGTGTACTCCATGTACAGTGAATGATGTGTACTCTCATGTACTGTGAGAATGTGTACTCCTATGTATGTGATAGTATGTGTACTCTCATGTACTGTGAAGTGAGTGTAAATCCCATGAAACTGTGAAGTGCTATGTACTCCCATGTACAGTGAGGTGGTTGTGACTCCATGGTACTGTAAGTAACTGTGTACTCCTCATGTACTGTTGTCAGTCGTCAGTACTCAGTGGTCAGTCGTCAACTGAGTTCACAGACCCTGAGCTACTGCCTGGGGATAGTGTGGACGTTACAAAGCATGGCCTTGCTTCTGCAGTGTTTAAAAATTGAGGTGAAGTTGAAGGAGGAGGTCTTGCTTCTCAGGAGGAGATAGGAGCTGAAGACCACCTCAAAGGGTCTGGGAGATAGTGTAGGTGGCTGGAGTAGTGGGAAGAGGCTTCTAGCAGCGAGGTGCATCTGTTCTCTCGCTGGAGGAGGCTGTAGGTTGGGGAGGCAGCAACGGCTACCAGCAGTGAGTGGTGCAGCCCATCACCTGCTACAAGTGGCGAGTAGTCACAGTAATGGAAAGGCGCATCAGAGTAAGGAAAGTTAGAGTGAAGATCTAAGGTAGGAAATCGCTTCTCTTTTTCTTCAGATGAATGTTCTTCAGTGGCCAGTGAAGGTAAGGGTACTACTGCCCCTCTAATGGAGGTAAGCGCCATTCTTGGGGTTTGTGACATCCAGGTAAGATACTTGACCGTGCTTTGTAATAGGAATAATGAAGATTGAGAGATAGAGTGTGCTTCCCTGGAGCTGGTGTTGGGGACATTTCAACTGGCTGATAAATCATGTCAGTAAAGGGAGCAAGCCATTATCTGTCTCAGTGCTGGTGGAAATGATATTGGGAAGGGTAGGAGAGAAGACAGCTAGTTAAGTACAGTCAGCTAAGAATTTCCTTAGTCAAAGGGAGGGAACCCAATCATATGTAGCATCTTGCCTAGAAGGGTAGTAAGAAATGATTGGTTGTCTAGGGCAATTGGTGTAAATTGCGGCTAGAACGATACTGCAAGGAACTGCAATCCCAATCATTGACAACTGGAACAACTATTATGGCAAACATGATATGTAGCAAGGGATGGGGTACATCTCTCTGGGCTTGGGTGGTAGCACTTGCAAGACTCGATGAGAAGGCCATTGTGAAATGCTATGATTTTAAACTGATGGAGATAGAGGTATGGGTGTGTGTGGGAAACAAGCAGGTTGCAACACTGGGTTGGAAACATAAATGTATAAAAGGCATTCAGCATGAAGTCTATAAATAAAGACAATAGATCAGGTCAGCAAACAAAGGGGGGACAGGGCAAGGGCAGCAAGGGACTAGCTCCCTTAAGGTCTACTATACTACATAGCCCGAGTGTAAGAATAAATATATGAGTCTAAGATTAATTGCAAGTGCAGGAGACATAGATATTATTGCTATACCGTAGACCTGGCTCAATCTGAAAATAGAGAGGATGCCCTCTAATGTCACATACAAGGCTATAAATTATTCCACACTGACAGGGTCCAACAGGAAAGGTGGTGGAGTAGCGATGTATGTCAGAGACAATTTAAATTGTTGTGTTAGACACATATTCGAATTAGAACGTCAGCCACTGAACCTTTTGGTTACAGCTTCTCGAGGGCCGAGAAAAAACTAATTTTGGGTGGTGATTTACATGGCCCCACAATCATGATAGGGAGTGCAGTAACTACTATGGAAACGAAATTCGTAAGGCAACTACAACGAAAATTGTTGTGCTAATGGGAGCTTTCAACTATAGACAATTGACTGGAGCAATTTGACCAGAAATTTGAGTCAGGTGACTTTCTTGATACGATCCAGGATTGTATTTTAAAACAGTTTGTGACAGAGCCAACTAGGGGAAATAACCTCCTTGACTTGGTTCTTGCCAGTAGGGAAACACTAATTAATAATCTTGAGGTTAATGATGAGCTTGGGGAAAGTGATCACAAATCACTCAGTTTTAATATATCATGGAATTCCCCTAATAATGGCAATCAAGTCTCCGTCCCTGACTTTCGCTTGGCTGATTTCATAGGACTGAAAAATTACTTAGGTGGGCTGAACTGGAATGACCTGACTAAGGGTCAGGTAGGTGGTGATGGTTGCCGATATGATGCTTTCCAGGGCATAGTTCTAGCTGCTCAGTCAAATTATGTTCCAAATAGGGAAATCAGATCAAACAAAAATGATCTAAATGGATGAACAATAGATTAAAATATCTGATTGGTCAAAAGAGAGGCTATATTAGCAAATCAAAAGAGGAGAGGGGCAATTGAGAAATCGATATATTCAGTTAAAGAGAGAAATAAAAAAAGGGAATTAGAAAAGCAAAAAGAGATTATGAGGTTAAAGTTGCAAGAGAATCGAAGACTAACCCAAAAGGATTCTTTCAGGTATACAGAAGTAAGATCAGGGACAAGATAGGCCCACTCAAAAGTATCTCGGGTCAGCTCATGACAGTGATAAGGAAATGTGTAGAATTTTTAACACATACTTCCTCTCAGTTTTTACACAGGAGGATACCAGCGATATCCAGTAATGATAAATTATGTAGAACAGGACGATAATAAAACTGTGTACTATTAGGGTCACAAGTGACATGGTCCTTAGGCAATAGATAAATTAAAACCTAACAAATCCCAGGCCCTGATGAACTGTATGCAAGGGTTCTAAAGGAATGTAAAGAGGAGCTTAGCACACCTATTGGCTAATCTTTTCAACATATCACTACAAACTGGCATGGTGCCAGATAAGTGGAAAATGGCAAATGTGATACCTATTTTCAAAACAGGTGACAGGTCCTTAGCTTCGAACTATAGACCAATAAGCCTAACCTCCATAGTGGGAAAATTTATGGAATCAATATTTGCCGAGGCAGTTCGTAGCCACCTTGAAAAGCATAAATAATCAACGAATCTCAGCATGGTTTTACAAAGGGGCGTTCCTGCCTTACGAATTTATTAACTTTTTTCACTAAGGTATTTGAGGAGGTTAGATCATGGTAATGAATATGATATTGTGTATATGGACTTCAGTAAGGCTTTTGACAGGGTCCCACATCAGAGACTATTGAGGAAAATTAAAGCACATGGAATAGGAGGAGAAATTTTTTCCTGGATAGAGGCATGGTTGACAAATAGGCAGCAGAGAGTTTGCATAAATGGGGAGAAATCAGAGTGGGGAAGTGTCACGAGCGGTGTTCCACAGGGGTCAGTGTTGGGCCCCCTGCTGTTCACAATCTACATAAACGACATAGATGAGGGCATAAAGAGCGACATCGGCAAGTTTGCCGATGACACCAAAATAGGCCGTCGAATTCATTCTGACGAGGACATTCGAGCACTCCAGGAAGATTTGAATAGACTGATGCAGTGGTCGGGAAGTGGCAGATGCAGTTTAATATAGACAAATGCAAAGTTCTAAATGTTGGACAGGACAATAACCATGCCACATATAAACTAAATAATGTAGATCTTAATATTACGGATTGCCGGAAAAAAGATTTAGGTGGTCTGGTTTAGCAGTTAATCTGAACCAAGGACAACGCAGTGCATAAGTGTTCGCAATAAAGCTAATAGAATCCTTGGCTTTCATATCAAGGAAGCATTAAATGTAGTAGAGAGTCCTAGCGTTGTTCGTTTCTTCAACTCTATAATCCCTTGGTTTAGGCCTCATTTAGATTTATATGCGGACCACAGTTTTGGTCACCTTATTTACAGAAATGGAATAAATTCTCTGGAAAATGTACAAAGGAGTGGATGACAAAATTTGATCCCCATGATCAGAAACCTTCCCTATGCGGATAGACTAAGGGGCCCTGAATCGGCCCTCTCTTCTTGAAAGAAAAGTTAGAAAGACGTAGAATTAGGGGGGATATGATTGAGGTGTATATAAATGGAAAAAGACAGGGAATAAAGAAAGGCGGATGTTAAATAGTGTGCTGAAAATATCTAGCCTAGACAGGACTGTCGCAGCAATGGGTTATTTTATCGCTTTGGAATCTAATAGTCAGATTCACATAGGCTATCAGGAGTTATAGGAAAAGTACTGGTTGGTAATAGAGTTGCGTGGTGAGTTGGAAAACAAAACTCCAGTAACCGTTTATGAGAGGCCCAGAACGTTGTGTTGCACTTTTAAATAAAATAGGTTGGATAAATACGGTGAGTGGATTGTGGTTTGTGGGGGTGCTGTTGTCTAGACCTGATAGCTTTGTGCTACCAGGTCGGTTTTGCCCGTGTTTCCTCCCTTAAGTCAATGTGACCTGGACTGACTAGGTTGGGTGCATTGGCTTTTAGCCGGTGGAGGGACTTGGACCCTATCCTGCCTCGCATGGGCAGTAAGCCTTCTTCCGTGTTCATATGCGTTCTTATGTTCTTATGTTCTTAAAGTGCTTGATGAACTCCCTGTGTGTGTTCTGTGATAGTGCTGTTGTACTTCCAATGTCACTGCTTGGAAGTGATAGTGTACTTTCACTGTACGGCGATGTGGCTGATTCTCACACTTGTACTGTGAAGTGATGTGTTCTACCATGTACGGTGACCTGTTGTGTATACTGCCACGTACTCCTGTGAAGTGACTGTTTACTGCCCACATACTGCTGAAGTGCTGGTCCGTACTCTCGGTATGTGGACTGTAAGAGTGGCTGATGTTCTTCCCAGTACTGTGTTGAAGTGCGCAGTGCTGGGTTACTCGCACGTACTGTGAAGGGCTTGCTATGTACTCCCCACGTAACTGTTGAAGTGCTGTGTGTACTCCCACCGTTTGTGAAGTGTTGTGTACTCCCACGTACTTAAGTGAAGTGCCTGTGAACTCCCATGTAATGTGAAGTGCTGTGTACTCCCATGTACTGTGTGTAGTGGTGTGTACTCCCGATATAGCTGTGAAGTGGTGTGTTACTCCCCATGTAATTGTAAAGTGCTGTGTACTCTATGTATTGTGAAGTGTGCCTGTGTACTCCCATCTGTACTGTGAAGGTGCTGATGTACGCATCTTGTACTGTGAAAGTGATGTGTACTGCTCATTGTACTGTGAAAGTGCTGTGTACTTGTGATACTCTCGTTGTACTGTGAGTAGTGCTGCTTTGTACTCCCATGTACTGTGAGGGTGATGTGCCTACCTCACTCATGTACTTGTGAAGTGGTGTGTACTACCCAGTTGTACTGGCGCGATGTGCTGTTCGTATACTCCCACCATGTTTACTGGCAGTCGGCTGTTGTATTCGATGTACTGTTGAAAGTGCACAATACTGTTGACTCCCCATGTATTGTTGAAGTGCTGGTTGTGACTCCCATGTACTGTTAAGTACTGTGTACCTCCCATGATACTGTGAGTTGCTGTTTTACTCCGCATTGTACTGTGAATTCACTCGTGATGGTGGTACTATCAATAGATAACTGTGGATAGTGCTGTGTAATTCAACCATGTACTGTGACAGTGCTGTGTGTACTCCATGTATGTGAAGTGCTGTGTACTCCCAGTGTACGGTGATGTGCTCTGTGTGTGCGTGTACTGACGTTTTTGTAGAAGTGATGTGTTGTGATCATGCCCTCTTACTGTGAAGTGATTGTGTTGTAAGCTCCCAGGGGTCCCTGCGATACGAAAGTGCTGTTTGTACTCCCACGTTACTGTGAACGTGCTCCTGTGCTACGTCCCACGTACTGTGAGAAGTGCTGTGTACTCCCAAGTAACTGTGAAGTGCGGTGTTGTCGCTACTCCCATGTACTGTGACCTATGTGCTGGTGTCTCTCCACGTACTGTGAAGTGCTGTTTTTTGCATACTCCCATGTACGTTGTGAAAGTGATGATCGTCAACTCTCCCACGTACTGTGAAGTGCTTGTGTGTACTTAACCATGGTTCTGTGATAGTGATGTGTGTATCCCAGTGTGCACTGTGGAGAGTGTGCTACCGTGAGTGATGTGTACTCCACATGTACTGTGATTGTGATGGCAGTACTCCCATGTAATGTGAAGTGATGTTTACTCATGTACTTGTGAAGAAGAATTGAAGTGAGGTGTCCGTCCCTTTAGTACTATCTGAGAGTGGATGTGTAACGTCCCATGTACTGTGATAGTGCTATGTGCTCCCATTGTACTGTGAAAGTTGATGTGTGACTCATCTCATGTTACTATCCACGCCTGTGAAGTGGTTATGTACTCCCCATGTATGAGAAGTGATGTGTATACACCCCATGGACTAGTGAAGATGTTGTGTACTCCATGTCTGTGAAACGTGATGTGTTACTCTCAAATAGCATGCTCCTCTAGGGTTATACCACCACTGTGCGGGATTCGTGTTACTGTGTAGTTGTGTGGTTCTAATATCCATTTTGTTCTTGGTAGATGATTGTCGTACTCTCATGTACTGTGGAAGGTGATTGTGTCTACTCCCATGTACATGTGATGTATGGTGTACTCTCTTGTACTGTGAATAAAGTGAGGTTTGTACTCTCATGTACTGTGATGTTGCTGTGTATACTCCCATGTACTGGTATGATGTGATGTATACTCTCATGTACTGTGAAAGTGAGGTGTACTATCATGTACTGGTGAAGTGAGGTTGTTTTTGTTCTCTCATGTTACTGTGTAGTGACTGTATACTCTCATGTACTGTGAAGTGGTGTGTACTCCCATGTACTGTGAAGTGCGGTTTACTCCCATGTATTGGGAAGTGATGTGTGTACTAGCCCGTGTAATGTGAAGTGCATGTGTTACTTCCATGTTCTGTGTAGTGCTGTCTGTACTCTCTTCATTAGCTGTGAAAGTGCGTTGGTACTCTCATGTACTGTGGCTAGTGACGTTGTTCTCTCATGTACTGTGAAGTGCGATGTCGTACCTCTCATTTACTGTGAAGTGCTGTTGTACTCGCCACGTCTCCGTACTGTGAAGTGCTGCTGTCTCCCGTGCTACTGGTTATAGGTGATGTGTGCTACCACGCGTCCTTGTGACAGTTGCTGTGTTATTCCCATGTAGCTGTGAAAGTTTATGTGTACTACCAATGTACTGTGTGAAGTTGATGTGTACTCCCATTGTACTGTGAAGTTGTGATGTGCACTCCCATGTTACTGTGAATGATGTGTACTCCCATGTACTGTGAAGTGCTGTTGTATCCCATCGTACTTGTGAAGTGCTGTGTACTTCCCATGTTATGTGAAGTGATGTGTTGTACTCCCACGTACTGTGAAGTGCTGTGTACTTCCCATGTACTGTGATTAGGGTACTACCGTTGTACTGGTGAAGTGATGTTGTACTCCCATGTTACGTGCAAGGTGAATGTGAGTTACTGTCCACGTACTTGATGAGAAGTGTCTTTGTGTACTCCCACATTACTGTGAAGTGCTGTGTATCCAACGTTGACTGTGGAGTGCTTGTGTTGCTCACACAGTACTGTGTGAGAGGGCTGTATGTTGCCTGTATGCCCCACGAACTGTGAAGTGTTGATGTACTGTCCACGACGCTACTGTGAAGGATTGTTGTTTACTGCACACGTTACTTCAGTGAAGTTCTGTGTTACCTTTCTGTGTACTCGATAGGTATGACCTGTGTAAGGCTTGTATATCAGTGACATAGTGGTTGTGTACTCCATGTACTGTGAAAGTGAGGTGGTTACACTTTCCTACCATGTACTGTGAAGTGCAGTGATTGTGTACTCTAATGTACTTGAAAGTGGTTGTTGTGTTACCTCCCATGTTTGTGAAGTGCTGTGTACTCCAATGTACTGGCTGGAAGTGCTGTGTTGTACTCCCATTTGTTCTGTGAAGTGATGTGCGTACTCCCATGTACTCTGAAAGTGATAGTGGTGTACTCTCATGTAGAGTGATATTGCCTGTGCACTCACATGTACTGTGAAGTGCTTGCTGATTGTGTACTCCCATTTTGACTGTGAAAGAACTGTATGTGTCGCTCCTCCCATTGGGTTGTGAAGAGCTGTGTAACTCCCAGCGTACTGTGATAGGGGGCGTGTATACTTCCACGTTATGTGACCTATGTGTTGTGCTACTCCCAAGTACAGTGCGTGAAGTGTTGTGTCAGATCCACGCAGACTTCAGTTAAGTGCTGTGTACTCCTATGTACTGGTCAAGGCCCTTGTTATGCAGTGAAGGGCACTGTGTCATCTCCCCTGTACTGTCAAGGCCTCCTTGTTCTTCAGTGAAGTGCTTGTGCGCACCTCCCATAGTAACTTGCTTGGTCTCTTGATGAGCGGAAGTATGCGTGGATGAGGATCCACACCTTTACGCGCTGGATGTTCGCACGAAACTCACATCAAAGCGCATATTATGTCATTCAGACTTCGTGCTTCCCTCAGTCACCTCAATGCTTCATCTTACAATCTTTTGAACTCTCCCAGGTGTCATTCATTTACCCTGACTCTCTCTCTCTCTCCTACTTCCTCCCTCCCTCCTACTTCCCTTTCTCTCTCATCTTCAGGAACTTACCAATCTTTCTCTTCTCTCTCTCTCTCTCTCTCTCTCTCTCTCTCTCTCTCTCTCTCTCTCTCTCTCTCTCTCTCTCTTCTCTTCTTTCTCTCTCTAAGTAGGTAGGTAAAGTAAGTTAGGTACGTTAGTATTTAAGTATCGCTCGCGTACCATAAGTTACAATTGATCACACATAAGTTACCAGGATTACCCAAAAAAGTCAGATAAAGTGACTTATTTCTATTGGAAGTCTAGAAAGTTGCAAATGATTCACGGTCGTGTCTGAGAGAACGACTTCTTAAAGCACATTAAACTGTAGTCCTACTAATCTGACACAGTGTAAGCTCATGTGAAAAGGGACGTCATATCGACACAAGTCAACGTAGCTAATTACTTAGATTCCCTGACGCTTCTCACATGGTATCATCATATGAGCATCC
>NC_069476.1:22562709-22572709 GCF_026875155.1 Cherax quadricarinatus | reverse complement strand
GAGCACGAATCGAATCACACCAGAACACAAGGGATCGGTTCTTTCTTACTGGAGGAATGAACAAACTCGGTGGAGTGGATGACTCTCCCCGGTTGAAAAAATAATGCTATAACACGCAATATGAGCAAGGGAGAACGAATCTACTATCACTCACTGTAAGCACAGGGAAAAATAAATGGACATGGTCAACAATACTGATATTCAATCTGAGTCGCACACAGTGACACGCGGTATCAACTATAAAGAAACTTCACTTACAAACGTTAACAACATATGAAAGTTACTCGAGAAATAACTTCTTACATTGCACGAATTACTGTCAACGAGGATGGGATCACCATCTGGAACACTAGAAACAACAACAGACACTCTAGTGAGAGCACTAGCCGCAACAGAGACGTCTTTCTGCAGACGGCAAGTGACATCAACAAGAGATGGCATTACTAGTTGCAAGTAATCGTTTTCCGACAAGGCATCCCCTGTGGAGAAACTACTACTTGGACTAGCAGACATTGCAGAGATAGGTTGAGCAATCAAGGCAGTCTGAGTGTCCTCGGACACTTGAGGCAATACACTATCTTGCATGTCTGAAGGTGTAGGTGGAACACAGATGGGAGTGACAGAGTTACTAGTGCCTGACCGCTTGGGTACGCTAGTGGAAAATGCATTGGCTTGTAAGGACTTAATCCGTACATTGTACTCTGCGGCAGTATGGCAGATCTCTGATCCAAGCTGGTAACCCCAAAATGGAATGATCAAGTCGTCAATTTGGGCATGCCATCGGTAAGGGTCGAGCACAATGCGTAAGTCTCGCATGGAAGCAAATCCCAGTAGGTCACCAGGGAAAGTAATCTGGTCGACAACAAGAAAAGCAGCAGTAAAGTCTCTACCTTGGATAGAAAAGGTGAGCGAAGTCTGACCTCGGACACGCAGAAGGGAACCAGCTACTCCACTAAGGGAGGTTACAGTAGTTGGTTCAACGAGGAGGACACGTCGTAACTGCTTCTCTTTAAATAAGCTAGACCTGATGATATTAACTGGCGCACCAGAATCCATGAACACATGAACGGGCACATTATGGATAGAAGCTTATACTAAAGGACCTATCGTTTCGTTTGGAGTTATGTGCAAACAGAAGGGTGGGTTGTCATCGGAGAAGGCATTTTCTACTTCATCCCCAAATTCCTCTACATCAGAGACGTGTGAAGCAGCATCAACAGCGAGGTTGTCATTCTCAAGACTGGCTAAGGCTTCATAGGAATTTTGAACTGGGATGGTGTACTCATTATCACCTACTGTCACGGCTGGACGAGTAGACTGGGGCGCTCGGATTTCCCCGAATTGGAAGAAAGAGGCTGGTTCTGGTTATTCTGAGAACCCCGATCTCGATTTCCTCTCCTGGCTCTGCGGTTGGAACGGCCATGGAAAGATCTAGAGTACTGAAGGTTGTAGAGAGCATTGCACTCAGATGTGTCATGTTCCTGTATTCTATGATAAGTACAGTAGGGAAGATCTGACTGGTACTCATCATCAGTACGACGCCTCTTAGGATGACTCTCAGGGCAATTAATTGCAATATGGCCACGGAAACCACAATTGTAGCAAGTTCTTTGACTATAGGTACTATACATGCTATGAGTGCTATGGGAATGATGACTCTTAACACTAGCTTTGGATGATTATCGTGAGTGATTTAGATTGGGAGTTATGGTAGTAGCACAAACTAGAGGAAGTACAGGAGTAGACAAAGTGGTTGGCGTAGACTTTCGATAATGAAAGGTTCCCTCGGGACAAAAATTTTGCACATGGATGAGAGCTGCAAGCGATCCCATAGTAGCATTTAGAGGACTAGAATTGTACACATACATTGATGTTGGTGGCATTAGTTGTTTAATAACTCCGAATGCTGCTAATTTAACAAACCCCTCAAAGGCTGGTTTATCATTATCTTTAAGGTACTTGGAATTTTGACCTGCTTTAACGAATGAGGACATTAGGTTATTTAGACGAAGGGCAAACTCATCTAAAGACTCCTCTGGCCTCGGAGCTGTACACACTAATTCTTTAAGGACGAAAAAAGGATCGGTTTCTCGCACCGGTTCTAGATAGTTACGGATTAACTGTTCATAATCTTGCCACCTGGTTAGATCTTGAAAGTCCTTCATACGAATCAAGTTGAACACATGTGAGGCGGCTGGAGAACGGGCTAAACTCTCCTTTCCGATATTGATTAAACAACTCTCAGATGGAGGACCATCTACTAAGGCATTAGCTCTAGCTCGAACAGCGGTAAACCAACCTTCTAGGTTGTCTAGATTACCATTGAACAATGGCATAGCATCATAAGGATCACAACTAAAATTACGCAGGCTAGAAGTCTGAGTGTGTCTATTATTTGATAAGGAATTACTCGAATTTTGAACTGATGCATTAATGGGTGTACTAGCAGCATGTGCTGAGGCATCGCTTGAGAAGACTTGAGACATGTTTGCAAAATGTAAAACAAGAATTTAGAGAAATAAAAGGAAAATGTAACCGAGGAACACACAACACAGTGAACTTAAATGAGAAGAAAATGCTTAAGTATTCTGCATAAGTAAATAAAAATTGACAGGTCACACTGTAAGCAAGGAAACTCACACAAGAAAATACTCAACTGAATAAACAACACTTTGAAAATCGAGAGAACTTGTACTTTACTCAAATCTAATTTGCTGAAATTTACTGTAAATTGAATGAATGGCACAGTGAGTTGTCTTTACTCTCAGTGCAATAGGGAAATTCAACAATAAAATGATGAATCAATCAAAAATGTTAAAATGGACTCAATAAATCTTGTGCACAATTAAAACAAACTGGGAAAACAATTCACTAAAAAGAAAATGAAATGGCACACAAAGAATAAAATATTATGCACAGAACAGAGCATATGAAACTGCACTGAAATAAACTGTAGCAATATTGCAAATAACAATTGCTAATCAAAAGTACTGCACAACACTACACAAAATTTCTGCAACAAAAAAATTAATGGCAACACAATGTTTGCACAAGAATTATTGCAAAATGAGTCAATGTGCAATAATAATAAAAAAAATCTGCACACACAAGAAAATACAGTTTACAAAAAAAGAAAATATATCAAGGAATGAACTGAGTGAACACTTTAACTCTTAACTGCAGCTTAAGCAACTCTTACTGAACAAAGAAAGAATGATTTACTTTAAAACAGGAACTTAAAAAAATGCACTAAGAGTGAATTTGCTCAATGAACCATGAAAATAGTAGATGCAAAAACACAGAACAAAAGGTTTGAACACTTACAGTGATGCAGAACACAACACATCAATATAAACACAATACTAGAATTTTCTTGCAATGAAACTTGATGTGTGAAAAATTTGGAAAAATAATTTTCTTGCTTGCACAAAACAATGGCACTATTGTCTGTGGAAATAAGACAAATTAGACACTGGCTAAATGAAAGGAATTAACACAAAAAATGTTCAACACACAGAGAGAACAAAACAAGAATACACAAATGCCGGGAGGAAAATATAACAGACAACACTGAGTTGTGATGCAGAATACAAGGTAATAAATTACTGAATTACTTCACTGGAATACTGTGAACACAAGGTGATTCTGAAGTGTAAACACAAGTTCTATACTGCTCATATGTGTTACACAAAACAAGGAAAAAACACTAAGGTACTTACTTCAAGTATATAAAAAAAAGAAGCACAACACAACAGACATGAAATTATGCATGAAAATTAACACTGAATTAAGAAGAAGAAAAAATATTGCAAACAGTATATAATAAACACTGAGTCTAATCAAGAGTCATTGAATGTCACTAAGAAATCACTGGAAACACAAAAAGAAATGTCTCAACACTCGCAAATGTCTCTCTGAAAAATATCAATGTAACGACTTGGTGAAGAATTAGGTAGATGGTGGAAGGTTGGAGGATGGAGGCTATCATCTCGTGGCTGGCTACTGTCCACACGTGATCGTAGAATGGCGCTTAAATCGACGATAGACTCACACAGGAGGCTTTCAACGATGGCGCCACTGACGAAAAACACACTCTAGCTCTTGACCCCCTATGTGGTCCTTAAAATATGGTGCTAGAACCCGTACTAAGAGTACAACAGTGGTAGTGGTTGTGTGGCTGAGGCAGCTGAGGCAGGGCTGGGGCCACGGTGGCGAGACCACGTGGCGACTGGGCCTATGGGATGAACGGCGTAAGCCTCACTGGGGACTCCCTCACTAGGCGTGAAAACACTAAGCCGGGCTGGCTTAAAACAAGCCCACGAAATACCACAACACCACAGGGATGAAAAAGCACTCAGAATGGATTGGAGCTTGAAGCACAAAGCGATGAGAAGACTGTACCCACATGGCTTGCTTGAATACTGGGTTAGTCACCTTGGTTAGTCACCTGGGTTAGTTGCTGGCTGGCTTTGCTTAACCCTTCACACAGAATGGCTCGATAACTTCTAACGATGAGCACAGCAGGGGTGGAAAACTGGCTTGGCAGACAAGGCTGTTTGGTGTAAGGCTAGGCTGGACTGGATTCCCTCACCACAGACTGTCTACTGGTTTGGCTTACTTTGCAAACTCGGGTCAACCCCTCGGGAGTGATGCAAATAAGCAGATAAACACTAATACAAGGAGACTGACCAGGGAATATTGTAGAGGCTGGTAGAAGCTTGGTCGGGGTAGCTGGCTGGCTAGGTCGAGCGTTAACCTGCTCAGCAGGCCTAGTCACAAGATGGCAACCGGCTCAGTAGAAATTTATCTCCAGAAATCTCTGTAATCGTCACAATTACAGGCCCTCTGCTATCACCAATTTGTCGTATGGGGTTCTTACGGAGATAACAAGGGTTGAAGGCAGACACACTTGTTGGATGGTAACGATATATATTGTCAGACTGTGGTAAGGAAGGGATGGGCCCAGCCTGCTGTGTTACTGCCTGGATGTCTATACGCCGAGTGAGAGCGAGGCAGAGCGATCCACTCGCTCGCTGCATCCCGTGACGTCATACAGTCACAGGGCTAGGGAGCTTCTATATAAAGCAGATGGATGGTACTATAATACTCCACTAATCTATGCATACAACTCATGTAAGGGGATCAGCAACTATGCTGACAATCTGACCGAGACCTTCCACTGGCTTACCTTTTCATCAATCTCTAGGTAACGTAATAAAATTATTAGTGGGTAACTATAAGCAAATTTACACTAATTTTTGCAAAAATAAACTAAAAATTATTTCTTAAATATTTTTCTTTTTGCCTATTGTTTCAAATGTTTAGAAATTGATACAAGAAAACGTTTCTGGAAACGATTTTTTTTTTAAGGAATGATTAAAATACGGCTTCAGACTCTGTGTTTCAAATAAATGAGTTTCAGTGTTTTCTGATCAGAAATACGGTTTTGTGGAGTTCTTCCAAAATACGGGTATTAATATCAATATTTTAAATGATAGAGATTTCGGCCTGACGACACTGGAGGACAGGAGGGTTAGGAGAGACATGACAACGACATACAAAATACTGCTTGGAACAGACAAGGTGGACAGAGACAAGATGTTCCAGAGATGAGACAGAAACAAGGGGTCACTCTTGGAAGTTGAAGTCTCAGATGAGTCACAGGGATGTTAGGAAGTATTTCTTCAGTCATAGAGTAGTCAGGAAGTGGAACAGTCTGGCGAGTGATGTACTGGAAGCAGGAACCATATATAGCTTTAAGACGAGGTATGATAAAGCTCATGGAGCAGGGCGAGAGAGAAGCTAGTAGCGTTCAGTGAAGAGGTGGGGCCAGGAGCTGAGTCTCGACCCCTGCAACTACAATTAGGTGAGTACACACACACACACACACACACACTAACACACACACACACACACGCGCGCGAGCGCACACTCTCTCCAGTCTTCAGTTTTTCCATTACACTCGTCACCATTGCCCTCCATCAGTGTTACTTGACCACGAATAAAACAGCTGAGGGTCACGAACTGCCTAGTGTAAAACTCGGGTAAACTGAGGCAAAACTGTCCACAATAGCCTCCTTTGTCGTTTATTTTTGCCCAATTAGAGAAACGTCAGCGTGAGAAATAAAGAATGGATTTGCTGCTAGAGTACAGAGCTAAAACTGAAGTTTGGCCTGGTTCCAGGCAGGGCGGGATTACGGGTACTGGGCCTACAGCTCAAAGTTTTTATAGACCTACATTGCATAATAAAAATCGTAATAACAAGATATAAATAAATCAGGGAACAGGTGGGATTTGAACCCATGGCAAGTGAGTCCTAAATCTCACAGGCCAGTGAGTTCAAACATTCCACTAATACAAGAGAATTTATTTCATTCATAATTTTTACATGTTCAAATAGGAAATCTGAAAATGAAAATGAAAAAACTTTAGAGTCGTAACACACTAATAACGTTCATTGCTTTCCAATAAATTACTTGTAACACTGTTATTCCTTTCTCTTTCTATCAGCCAATCACAATTTGATAAGCTGAGAGAAAGATTTGCATGAAGTGTGTCTAGTGTAACACTAGCAGAGACGTACAGTAGCCAAACACCTCATGAAGTTGCTTCTTGGTCAACAAACCGACAGTATCCCACCGAGGCAGGGTAAGCTAAAAAGAAAAAAAAGACGCAAGTTTTTCTTTTACGTTTAGTAATTGATACAGGAGAAGGGGTTACTAGCCTCTTGCTCCCGGCATGTTAGTCGCCTCTTACGACTCGCATGGCGGCTTACGTATGAAGAATTCTTTCCCCACTTTTTTTGTTGATGTGGGTCACCCTTATAAGTTCTCTTATGACCTGGCACACCCTATTATGAAGCTATTATCCATTAATACATTATCATACACACACACACACACACACACACACACACACACACACACACACACACACACACACACACACACACGCACACACACACACACACAAACACACACACACACACACACACTAGTGGAGGAGTCACGTGGTTTGAGCTCGTGTTTTGGTGGTAATTTCTGACTGTACCATAAGGAATAGAGTGTGGGATATAGGCGTGTGCACGCATAAGAGTGAATATAATCACTTAAGCCCCGAAAAAAGGAAATATAAGTGATCACAGAAAAGCAATTTAGTAAATAGTGACAGTTACTATGTGGGGGCCGTTGGAAGGAAGGTGAACGGTTGTGTCAGCCCTAAATAGTGTTGCCATAATAACGCAGTGGGGTATTTGAAGAATAAGTGCGACTCATGATCAGGGAGATAAGAGATATGTATAGATATGTCAGTAAATACAGTGAGTGAGTGAAAAAAAAAATAGATGAGCTAGAGACTATAGTGCCTACAGGAAGTTAGTGGAAAAATTACCGAGAAGCATCAAGCATTTTCAACTACTGGGACCCAGGACGGACGACAACATTACTCCACTGCCAGCTGCATGTAATATTCACCTAGTTTGAGTTGCATGAGGTCAGCACCAGTCTCTAGCTGGAAATTGGGGGTCACTCTCCTCGAGCTATCAGAATTAGAATAAGCAGCATTTACTAGCATTCAATAGAATTTATTGAGGTTTAGGAGAGTTAAGCAGTTATTGATAGATAGCCTAGTATGAGAGGTAGCCTAGCGAAGCCTAGCGTACAGAATTGAACGCAATTTTAGGCACAAGACAGTACAGTGGGAACCAAGAGATTGGGTACATATGCAAAACATATATAGTACATACGAGGGAAATAAGGACTGCTTACATAAACACATGCATACACACAAAAAAAAGGGACAGGAGGAGGAAGCTGCAAAGGAAGATTGGGCAGCAGAGCTCATAAAAAGGGATCATGAATGGGAAAAGAAACTAGAAGAACTTAGCATGAGAATGGAAGAGAGGATAGATATGGAAAGCAGGAAGTGGGAGGTGCATGTCAAAGCAGCAGAGGCTAGGATACAGAGTTTAGAAGAGGAACTGAAAAATCGGAAACAGCCTAAAGAACTAAAGAACACTTTGGGATTGACAACAGAGACTGCTACCTCAGCCACAAATAAGGGGACTGTAGAGAAAGAAGGGGCACAACTGCATTAGGAAGCTCTATCAGAGGAGACTGTAGTAAATGAAAGTGCTAAGCTTTATGTGGAGGCCCTAACAGACAACAACAGAGCCCAAGGAAAGCCGAGAAGGGAAAATGACCGGCCACTGAGCCCAAGTACATTAGCCAGTGAAATTGAAGAAAGGAAAGCTGCAGTGGAGGAAACCAAATTAAATGAGGGGACACACAGGGATATGCAGTGGGAGAATGAAAGGGTGAGGTCAGTCTTTGTGTATGGGCTCCAGGAAGTTGAAGGGGAAACATATGAAGCAAGAAAACAAGGGGCAAAAAAAGCAATTGAAATCATCATGAAAGCAATAGGAGAAGACGACATGACCCAGCTGGAAAATTTTCGGAGAATAGGGGGGTTTGTAAAAAAAGGAACCCAGCCAGTGAAAGTGACCTTCAAGGCAGAAGCGACTTGGACCAGGATCCTGCAGGAGAAAGCACGATTAAGGGACATGCTGGCATACAGGAAGGTGTATCTCGACCGCGACAGAACACAAGAAGAAAGGCAGAAACTGAGAGAGATGGTACAAAGGCGAAAGGAGGAAAGAGAGGGGATGGAGAAGACAGACAGGAGATCCCAGACCCAGGAAGAAGATCAAATACAGCCTCCCTCACAACTTCCTATAGAAGCCTTCCAACCAGGTCAACCCCAGTGCAACCAAACACTCTAAATCAAAACACCCATGCCACATCCAATGCCCCCACCCACTACATTACAAACTCCACCCCCACAGCAACAACCCATAGTTCCTTACCAGGTCTCCCACTTCCCCAACCCCAATATACCTCCCAGACCACAGTCTTAGAAAAGAAGTTGAAGGTGTGGTATACAAATGCAGATGGAATAACAAACAAGTATGAGGAGTGGCACGAAAGAATCAAAGAGACATCCCCAGACATAATAGCACTCACAGAAACAAAACTCACCAGAAAAATAACAGATTCAATCTTTCCATCCGGATACCAAATCCTCAGGAAAGACAGAGGGAGGAGAGGGGGAGGAGGAGTTGCACTGCTCATTAAAAACCAGTGGGGTTTTGAGAAAATGGAAGGAATGGATGGCACGGGCGAAAGGGACTACTTAATAGGAGCAATTCAGTCTGAGGGACATAAGGTGATAATTGCAGTAATGTACAACCCACCACAGAACTGCAGGAGGCCAAGAGAAGAATATGATGAGAGCAACAGAGCAATGATCGACACACTAGCCGAGGTGGCCAGGAGAGCACACATGGGGGGAGCAAAGTTACTAGTTATGGGTGATTTCAATCACAAGGAGATTGACTGGGAAAACCTGGAGCCCCATGGGGGTCCCGAAACATGGAGAGCCAAGATGATGGATGTGGTACTGGAAACCCTCATGCATCAACACGTTAGAGACACTACCAGAGAGAGAGGAGAAGATCAACCAGCAAGGCTGGACCTTGTATTCACCTTGAGTAGTTCGGACATCGAGGGTATCATGTATGAAAGGCCCTTGGGAGCTTGTGATCATGTGGTTCTGTGCTTCGACTACATAGTTGATCTCCAAGTGGAGAGAGTAGCAGGAATAGGCTGGGAAAAACCAAACTACAAAAGGGGGAACTACTCAGGCATGAGGAACTTCCTTCAAGACATTCAGTGGGAGAGGGAACTGACAGGAAAACCAGTACAAGAAATGATGGACTATGTAGCAACAAAATGCAAGGAGGCAGAGGAGAGGTTTGTTCCCAAGGGAAACAGAAATAATGGGAAGAACAGAACGAGATCTTGGTTCACCCAAAGGTGTAGGGAGGCAAAAACTAGGTGTACTAGAGAATGGAAAAGGTACAGAAGACAGAGAACTCAGGAAAATAAAGAGATAAGCCGAAGAGCCAGAAACGAATATGCACAGATAAGAAGGGAGGCTCAGC